>VZSZ01009358.1:349459-380782 GCA_013398815.1 Ibidorhyncha struthersii | reverse complement strand
GAGGATCAACAGAGCCCATTAGTGATGGAAATACCTAATGGCATCAGAAATGACCATTCTGATATAATTTGGCCTGTTTACAAGTAGCCTGCTTAGAAATCATTTAGAATGTTATTCTGAAAAGTAAGCTGACCACACTTCCTTGCAAAAAAAAACCCCAAACATAGTGATGTGAAGTTAGAGGTGTGATAGGTTAAACTGTGATATTTTCCATTCTGTGTGCTCTACAACAAATATTAAGAATCGTTTCAAAACAGAAAATAAGTTCTGGGATACCATATCTTTTTAAGTGTCTATGGGGAATACCCCTATGATAAATCTAACTGGATTTTACCACAGCTCCTTATAGCAAACCTGAAACCACTTTCACCAGTAATAAAAAAAAGTACACTTTACAAAGACATCTTAACTATGAGCATATTGGCCAGGAAAACATCTGAAATCTAAATGTGTCATTGTAGATTGAGTCATTTTATATCTCCACTTAGGTGTAAAAAAACAGCACACACAAACACATAACTGTGTGAACTGAAGAGGGGGGAGGTGGGCCAGGAGAAGCAGCAACACACTCAGAATAAGTCACAATCATTCAGAAGCACAACCTGACCTCTCCATTCACCTCCCACTGGCATTAAGAAAAGAAAAAAAAAAAAAAGGCAGATTGGGACAGGTTAAGAAGATGACTTTTTCATCTTTAGGCATCTGAAAACATTTGAAAAATGTTTTCTGTCATCCGGAAGCATTATAAAAACGCATGTAGAAAAAACAAACAGAAAAAAGCAGATCTTTGTTATCTATTAAGCATATATTTTCATTATGATATTTAATTAAATGTCAGAGAAATTAAAATATTGACTGGCTAGAAAGCAGAGTCAGGAATGTATGTCTTTGACACAGACTTTCTGAACAACATTTGACAAGTCCCTTAATCTTCCTCAGTCTCCGTTTACCCATTCATGAAGTGGAGCCAGTGACATTTAACTGTGTAACAGCAGTGGCTTACTTGATATTCATTAAAGACTCCAAGATCTGTGAACGGTAGATGTTAAAGCATTATAAGGTTTCTCAACACCTTCCCTTCAAGTCCTCCTCTTACTGGAAGAGATGACCAAAAAAACACACCAAGCAGATATTGCTGTAGCTCCAAAGTAAAACAAGAAGTGCAGTTATGATGATGTAAGCTCTACGGGACATCAGTGCAAAGACCCTGATGAAGCAGCCCCCTTCCATTCCAGCCCCCTTCCCCCTGGTCAGGGCATAGTAAGTTTTCTTCAATTAATTCCACAAGGCATTTTCCTTATTCACTAGACCAACATGGTTCAATAGACAAATGTAGTTTTTCATTTCTGCAGGACTCTTGTTGACATCCTTTGGAAAAAAATTGTTCTAGTCGTCTTTGTTACAAGTTATTTTTTCTTCTGCCTTTCTGACTTTCAGTCTACGGTATGAACTATTAGAATCCTAGGAATGAAGATTAAAGCCCTTTTAACTCCCTGGGAATTCAAAGCGAGGACTGGTCCACATACACGTATAACCTTTAAGACTGTGAGCACCTCATGATGACAACTGCATTTGCCTCTTAATCAAGAAATATCAGTATTAAATTCTAAAAATAGCACTTACCAGCTCATCTGTGTGCAGGATCTGCGCTCTGGACCATAATATATCATTATGCAATAGAAGTGAAAACCAAGAACTGCGCTGTCTGAAGTGGCATGTTCTCAACCAGAGAGCGTTGTTCCTCTCAGTGCCCTGTCTTGCTCTAATTATTTTACACTTTTACTCATCCTGCTCTCTAGCTGATCCTGCTTCAAACACTTATGAAGCCTGTCCTGGCGAGAGGATTATGCATTCAATAGTCAGCTGTTTTTTCTTGATTCGTTGAGACACTCAATGCTGTGCAGTTGAAGACTCCCTTAATGCTAGGGTATAGGCACACTCAAAGGTAGCCTAGAAGAACACCCACTTTCTCAGAGATGCCATGGGATTTTTCACCTGGAGCATTATACATCTCAGTTTGAATAATGCCTTCCTATTTGGCTGATCTGGCTGTTTTCCAGCATTCCGTTCCAAATATTCTGTTTTTTTAAAAACAAGCCACTAGACCAAACTGTGTATGTTATTTTCACTTTTGCAGTCCTCTCTGGTGGACTTCTACAATCCTTCCTATGATGTCTGCACCGCTTGGACTGGGAGGAAGGCTTGTTGAAATCTACACACCTTTAGAGATCTCAGTGTAGCTTTTGAGGGTAATGGGTTCACCACACAAGAATCCATCGGCCTCATTTTCCACTCAGTTGTGTTGGGACAAGGCAAGGGAGCCCCACTAAATTCACTTAGTACCATTGTTTGCTTCCAACTACTATCACCTAATTGTTGGGTTTTTTTTTATGGAGGAAATAAAGCTGTTCATTCAGCAAAAATTCACTGGAGAAAAAAGAAAAATTCTCTGATGGAATACAGTCTTATTCCACCAAGTCAGATGGAGATCAAAAATATAAAGCAACATGGTTCAATTTAGTTCAGATATTATAGCTAAATACATTTATATCACAATTTTATTTAATAACCACTAACAGTATGGACCTCTGTTCTGCCACTTGAGTTTGGTTCCCCATTATATTCATAGAATGTTCCTAGAATCAGCACAAGATCTGCTCGGGCATCACTGTAGATCTTAGAAAACTGCTGTCACCACTGTACCCAAGCAGCATATGCATTTTTCATGTTATGCAGAAATACATGCCTTCATAGAAGAGATCAACATGCAGCCCCAAGTGTTAAAAAGAATCAGGGAACAACACTTGAGCAGATGAAGATGCATTCTGATTTTCTTTCTCTCTTTCAGCCTTCCTTACCAAGACAGGTATTCCAGATATATGTAATGCAGAGCAGTTAATACAGACTGAGAGAAATGTTTTCAAATGTTCACTAACTTTCATCAAAAAGTATCATGACTTCAGAAACCATACAAAATGGGAATGAGGCCTTGTATCATCTATTAATTTGTCCTTATTTTTCCAGCAATAAAAGAACATTAGACTTTATTGTCATAAATAGTGCATAGATATATTGACACTACAAAGCACACAAACAACTCAGGAGTCCAGTGTGTTTTGTTCACAGAAGGAGAATAGAGCCCACTATCACTCACTCATCTGAAAAAGCAGTAAAGAATATAAACTGATTTTTTTTCTAATCCAAACTTTTGATATAGAAATTTTTAAGATCTCCTGAGTGCCTTCCTCTCTGCCTTCCTTTGGAGGACTGTACGAAGCACGTACAATTCAAGCATCATTATTTCTACAGTTACATTCTTCTGACAAGGAAAAAAAATCTCTGTGACAAAATAGACAAGTCGCTGGCTGGTAAAATATAAGTGATATGTTAAACAGATTAAGGAATGCACTGAATTGAATTCTAGCTCCTTTTCACGCATTTCAGACACTGTTTTAAAATCAGGTTCACTTTCTCTACATCATGGCCTTCTTGAACCTTAGTAATTACAGTACCTCAAAAGCAATGAAGGGTGAACCACAGAAGATCTGTAGCTACAGCTCTGTTCAGATAAGCATTAAATTTTGACATTTCTACTCAGCAATTCACAATTCCTAGAGAATTTCTAGTTAGGTAGAAGTACTGTGATACATAGCATTTCTGTCAGCATTTTAAGTATTTTATGCTTCCATGCTAAATTGAGAAGTGGCTGATGCTCGTCACCCAAAATTAGAAAGAGAGAGACTGAACTAGGGTTTTACAAATTAAAAGAAAAAAAAAAAATGTGCTTGGCAGAATATGATCTTACGCTTGTTACAAGAGAGAAGGCCACCCCATTGGCCTTCCATCTATTTGTACCAGCTCACCGAGGCCTACTTCAAATTTTGAGATCCGTCACAGGCCTGGATTGACAGTGAAAACCAAGCACAGACTCTTAGACCTGACACTGTCTGTAAGAATTTCACACAAGGAGNAAAAAAAAAAAAAAAAAAAAAAAAAGAAAGGAATAACCCACAGTTACAGCTTGGATAAGAAAAAGAGGCTTAGAAAAACACATAGAAAAATAAGAAAGGAATGATGACTGAGAGAAAAATTTACTGTACGTACCATAAGAATACTACATGTGATTTTGCTAGCCATATAACATAGTTCTCAAAATTCAAAGACTTTATTCTGCTGGAGAAATCATTATGGTCATAGACTTAGGAGAAAGTAAGGCTTGTGAACTGGTAAGACCATTTCTTTCTAAATCAGAAAGAGAAAGAAAAGCAAGTGCAAACCAAGAAACCAGTATCCAATAGATTAAGTATTAAACATACAAAGCTTCCTGAAAGCAGACAGAAAATCTGCCAGGTTTTTTTCTTATGTTTATTGAATTGAAAGTCTGCATAATCCAGCCTAGAAAAAAAAAGCATTTTGGGGACCAATATATCTTTATAGCGAAAGACTTGTGTTCACAGTGAAACGTGACATTTTTAGATCAAATACCAGCTATCCCCAAAACATGTTTAGTGATCATCTCAGCCCCTTCCTTTTTTCTCTTTTTCTAGAACTCACTAGTGCCAACTAAAGAGCTTAAATAGAGACTTTAATTTGTCTTTCAAGTGCCTTTTGTAATCAGTCTTAATGTAAAAAGGGTGTATGCAAAGTGTTATCTAACTTCATGTTATTTAATATCTAATTTGCACTAGTGCAAGAACTTAACATGATTCAGAAAAAAACAGTGATTCACGCTTGTGACCTTCAGGTAGTCACTCTGAGAAAACCTGAAGTTTGGGCTTACAAACAATAAATTTATTTTTTCTCAAGTGGACCAAATCCTGATTTCGTTAGAAATGGACAGAATTGTCATTCTTGCATCTTTTAACAAAAGTAAAAAGAAATCACTAAATGGGAAAACACTAAGGCTTTAATTCCTCCAGGTTTTTATTATTCTTCAGAGATGCAGACAGACTTCCATGGCTGTAAAGGCAAATTCTGTTCTCCATCACCCCTTACTGAGTGGTCCTTTGGCAGGCTGAGTGAATAAGCTCATCTGAGAGGAAGAATCCAATCTTCTCTTTAGCCTATTTCCTGAAGAGAAGTACCAAGATAAGAACTACCATGTAATGAAAGATTGTATACTACTCTGGACTGATTTGGTTTGTTTTATGTACAATTAATACATTATGGTTGATTTTCTGATCGGTGTGAGCTCATAAGTTATAGAAAATTAGCAGAGCACTAGAACAAGTTCAAATATTGCATCAGCAGGTGCAAAAACTCCACACATTAACTTCCATTAAAACAACAGAAGTGAATAAATTCCTTGCAAGGAAGAAAAACCTTCATTAACTAAGCTACAAGATGAAAAAAAATAGACATGTCACCTGTTTTTAACTCCAAATGAAATACTTTGATAGATTAGGAGTTAAGTATGTCTGCTGTTGAGTGAAAAAAATACACCACAGGTTATCCTGGCATCTTGTTCACTTCACAATCTAGTTAGCTTGCACCCGAAACTTGCTTAGCATTATAGTATTCCAAAGATATCAAAATATGTCAAATATTAATTGCTATGTGATGTACAAAAGTTTCTGTCACTTTGGAGCCCATCTCTCAGCCTCCCCTTGCTATTGTCCAATTCAATAATCTAAGGTAATGGAAGGGTTTCTTTCCCCTGTATTGAATTAGGTATTCAGCAACTGATCTGCTGAAGTATCCTTAAATTTTACCAAAGAAACCCCACCAAAACCCAAACAAAAAGCCAATAAAACCAAACACACTTCTAAATGCTGTACTCTCAACCAATGAGAGGTTTTGTTGAAAACACCATGTGTCACAGAAATACATATCATCAGAAAGTTAATGTCTTCTGAACTAAAAATAGCACTATATTAGCTTGATAATGAAATATCAGAGGCCAGGTGGATCACATGCCAGCTTTGTCACACATTCTAAAAACACTCAGTTCAGCACTTCACTTCTGGAACTTCTGCCAAATTTGTCATGCCATTGAACAATTATTTATCTGAAGTCCTGAACAAATAGACAAACCTGAAAGTTCTTTTGAGAAATATAGTTTTACTGATTAACAGCATTAATAACATTAGTCACACCAGTCAACAGTGCTGACATATAATACTGTAATAGCAAGAAATGAAAACGCCTTAAACTCAAAGACAGAAAATTCAGGAATATAGTACAGAAGCTTAGAGGTTAAGCATATCATCCCTCAAAACACATTTAAAGGTTTGGGTAGCTCAAAAAAAAAACCCAAAACAACAAAACCAACCAGAGAAGCCACAAAAAAAATCCCAAACTCCAAACATCAGTGATCCAGCTGAAGAGAAGGGGAAGAGTTCAGCTCTGCACAATAACTGTTGCACATCTACACTCTCCTACAAGGTCTCTATCACCACAAGGAGTGCAGGCTCATGATTTTTTTTTTTTTAGTCACAAGAGCTCTGTTCCCATGGCTACAAAGAAGTTCTGAATAATCTTGAGTCATTAAGGATTCTTTGTGCAGCTGATGACATTTGGAAAAGAAAGAGGGCTGACTGAAATTTGTTAATGGGAAAGCGGCTCTACTGAAGGAGGACCTCTGTATGGAGACCATGACTTGAACTATCAAAATAAGAGACATACATCACAGCACCAATGAGCTCATCAGCAACATTCTCTCACAAATTATTTCAGGCCAGGTGTAACGTTCCACAGAGCAAGAATTATTGCCAGAGAGTAAATCTCAAGTGTCACAAAAAAATTGAGGTAGAGTTGTTGGATTTTTCCAGTTTAATTTCTCTTTTTGGTTGAGGGAGGGCAAGGGGTGCGGGGAGCACATAGGGGGTGCCCCACGTCCCCACAGCCTCCCCCATATATTTAATACAGTCAATGAACTTTGGGAAATCTTAACAGCGTATAATATAAAGTGTCAGGCAGGTAAAGACTGAGGTTATGAATGTCAAGTTGTTAACTTCTTACTAATTTCTGAAAAAAAGTCCACAGAGCTATTGAACACCTGCATTACCATTTAGAACAAACTTGAGAAATTTGCCAGTTTCCTGCATCAAAGGCTTCAGAAGATGACGGTGCATATTATCCTCACCTTAACTGTCAGGAATCTTATTGGTAACTTTAAGACTATAGAAACCAACCACTTGGCACACTACTGGTGCAATGCAAACAAAAAAAAAAGCGTCATCCTTCCTGTACCTCTACACCTCCATGTGAAGAAAAAAATGAAAAGTGAACCTAAATCCAAAGACGATGTTATTATATTGTGGATAATGAAGGCACCATTGGTGCTAATTGATCCCTAGTTGCATCTTACATCATCACAGTGAACACCACGCTTGCCAGGGATTTCCTAGGAAATTATAAAGATGTCTACAAACACTTGAGAATACAAGACGATCAAGGCTCCAAACACTTTTTAAAAACCTCTAAATTTTCAAAGGGAAAAAAAAAACTCACCAAAAAAAATTCTCCTGACATTAAATATTTCAAACTTCAATTAGATTTATTACACTTAACAATTATTAGACTACTACACTGTTGGGGTTTTTTTTTTCTTCAAAGAGCTATTAAAAAAATCCGCTATATCTAGACATGCATCATCTCAGGCAAAGCACGTAACAAGTCCACAAACTCTATTGCAGATCAAGCCATGGTTATTTTCAGATAACATACCATACAACATCAGAATGCAGAACTCATTTGCATAATTAAGAGAAAATAAAAACTAAAAAGGAAAAAAATACGTTTATTACCATACTTAAAGCAGCTACCAATAAACATCTGGGTTTTACTATTTCATACATAGGCTTATATATTAGAGAAAAATCAGGAGTTACTATAAGTTACCTGTGTATTTCCCCCACGACACTCTGCTGATGCACTGACAATCTGGAAGAGCAGGAAACAGTCCTGATGAAGTACCACTATAACTTGTACAGCAGACATTTGTACGTAAGCCAACTCTTCAGCAAGTGTAAATCCAGCGATGCTAGGCTTGCAAGGCCCTGAAGGGGCTTTGCCAGGAAGACCACACCACAGCTTCTACAAGAAATGGCAGCATGGTGGGAAATCACTTCTACTNAAAAAAAAAAAAAAAAAACAACAAAAAAACAAAACAACAAACTGCATGTGTCTCCCATTACCTGGAAGACTGCAGTAGTCAGCACTAACAGCCTGACTGACTGAGGCATCATTGCAGATTCTGCCCTTAATAACATACACCTGCAAGGGGAAAGGAGCCCAACGAGCACAGATCTGATGCAGCTGTGGTCAGCTCTTCAGCTGGTAATCACCTCTGGTTTAGTGTTTGATCATAAACACCGCATGATTCAAACTCCTGAAATTGGCTAAGATCACACAGCTAGTCAATTTTTTTTCCAAGACCCTATTTTACTCCAGGATCAGCTGATCAAATGGCTCTAACATGCTGAATCAGCTCTAGTCTGTAGCACAACCCAAAAGCTGTCATGAACACCTCAGTGCTCACTGTGGGGGCTTTAAACGAGTAAGATGCTGTGAGCTTATAGGGGACCAAACCTCCACTGCATGATGAGTCAACAGTGAAGTCACTAAGAATGAGTATGGAACAATATTCCTAGTTTTCTTCTCTGATATGACTAAAAGTGGCCATCCAACTCTAATTAGTTAGGAGACAAAAGTTACACTATGCTAGATGCTCCTCACAGTAGTAACAACTTCTCTAACCCCCTGCAAAATAAGCGCAGTTTCCAAACCCATGCTAAGCTGAACTTTAGTGCTTCAGTAACGCAATGGTGTCTAAGACACAATTAAAAAGCTCTTTAACCTTTTATGGCTTGTTTTTATCTGCGTCCTTGTCATTTAAGCACAGCTGTTGAGGACTGGAAGAAAGATTTAATGAAACATGGTCAATCACTTTCTTCATTCTTTGAATATGTTCAATATACAAAATGTGTAAAATCACTCTTTGAAATTAACCTATTCCCCTGCAATCAAATGTTAGGTTACATTTAACAAATCACCCTTTTCTCTTAGAGAGTAATCAATATTCATGGTTTTCTTCCCTGCCCTCTGCAACTACTGCCAGAAATCCATTTTATATAAAACTGAAGAAACAGACATTTACTTAGAAATCCCTAATTCACACACTTTATTTCTCCCTCACTACCTTGGTGACTCCTCCCCCCGTGCTAGCTCAACTGCTTATCTAAGTCAAGGTAAAAATTTCCAGGCTTTCCTGAGGCAAAATGGAGAGCAGGTGCCAGTCACAGACGGCTTCACCCTTGGGGCCTCTCTCTCCTGCCCTGCCCTGGGGTCTGGGGAACGTCTCCCACCCCATCCTCATATAAAGAGTTCTGGCTTGCCCCTGTCCCTCCCCAGCGGGGCTCACCCTGCTGCCATGGGTCCCTTCCCTCTAGGCCAGGGCTTGCACACGCTGAGGCAGACGGTGTCCGCCGTTTTGTGGTGCTCCCTGCGGCTTCACGTTCCTCCATCGTCAACCTGAGTCCAGCGACCTCCGAGTCTGCCCCACTACAAAATACCAGAGAATAACAAAATTAGACCGGCCCCACAGCCTTTAAAAAAAAAAAAAAACACCACCTTTTTCCCTCAGGGTGGGGTGTGCACAGTGTGGCATGCCCAGCCCAAAACGCTGGTGTGCCAGGGCCTTTCTTTGTAAAACCAGGTAGTGTTGTTCCTCCTGGTGACTCACTGGATTTATCTTCTTTTAGGTCAGCCAGGCCAAACAGTGTGCTCAGCGCGCTGAGATTTATCAAGTCAGCTATTGCAGCTGGACACTTTCCATTCTCTCCGTTGAGTCCATCTACATGAGTGCATTAACATATTTCCAGTCGTGCCGAGCAGCTCTTTTGCTGATTTCCATCCAATGTTTTTATATATTTTGCCTGCGAGCCCCAGTTGGAGAGGCCTGTCTGTTTTTATTAAAATTCACATGTATCTCAATGGAAATGACTGCACGACCAGCACACCTCTGAGGATCTCTTACGGCAAAGCACAGAGCGCAGAGAAGAGGGTTTTTTCTCCTGCCACTTGTAACTTGTTGCAATAAGCTTCTGTTTAGAGGTTAGCCAACTGAGCGTCACTGTTTGGAAAGTTTTAGTTTTTGTCGCTGCTCCAGACTGCTTAACCCAAAACAAAAATACAAATACACATCTAGTAGTGTACTATAGCACAAGCACATGTTTTGCCATCACTGACATATGTTTGACTACTGGAGGTGAAATTGCCATAAAAGAGGTGAATGGTAATAACATGCAATTTATATTTATCAGCTTTACAAAATAACAGCAACAATAATATGCAATGAAATCAGCGCTTTTTTTCTTCAAATCACATGCTGTTTATAGCGAAACACAATAGATATGATCAATCAGTGAAAACGATTAAAAAGTAACAGTAAACAAGTCATCCGCTATGTGAGAAAGCCGGGAATTCATGGAATACATACCTGCATACAAGACTCAAACTATTCTGCCCACAGAAAAATAAGAAACCACCTGCATGTTCTGTATATATGCTTTATGAATGACAAAGATACAGCTCTCAGCATGGTTTACAGGCTATGCACCACACTATTCTTTATCAAAAAATGCTAATTTAGCATCTCAGCTAGCCCGCAGATGCTTTATTGTATCATGACCATTTAGATTCCACTTTTCTCATGCCACAGTCAGATATTGTGAAAAATCAAGTTCCATTTACAGCATCCATTGTTATCTCACAAAGTAGCACTTCATGCTACTACTGATGTGTTATAGACTATTAACAGTAATTTAGTTTTAAATGCCAGTGCATGCCAAGTGTTCTGGATATGAATACTAACAGGATGAAGTTATGCAGGTGTAGGAATTTTTTTAAAAAGGAAAAAATTATCACACACCCACAACCCACACAGGAAATGACTGCCGGCTGTTTGAGAGAGCATACAGAGGATGGGACTTCTCTCTTCACATTTTAGCTGCCTCGAGTTAGTTATTCCCCTCGACTCATCAGTGGAAATGGACCCCCCTCCAGGGATGTCTGGAGATAGATGCTAACAACCCAGAGATATTTATACCCCTGCACTGATTATAGAGAGAACTAAAATAATAATTTGTGGTAGTTGTTTATCTTACAGATGGACAAGAACACGGCAATGGCATATTAGTGATCCTCATAGCTATACATGGTGCTTTGCAGGCTGAGACATCCTACAACCAGTACGATGAGGTCTGCAGCACGATGAGATCTCTGCCTACCGAACTGGGAATTTTCTCATTCCTGGAACAGCTTCTTCTGTCTATGTTTAAATGCTGCCTTTCATCTTCTGCTTAGTTTGTTGTAACTCTTGGTTAAAAGTGCTTTTTGTACCCTGTTGACATCCTAGCTAAATATGTTCGCTATCCGCATATGTTAGCACATGATAATAATTAATCAACAAGAAAATGCAAAATCAAATAAGTAGACTACCAGAGCTCTCTGGAGGACGAGTGGTCCCATTTAACGTCTGTTGTTTTAATATGCAGCCAACTGACTAAACAACGCAAAGAAAGAGAGAAGTTCAGACTCTGATGGATGTTTAACAGCCTATGAAACCTACTCTTCCCAGTTCTTTCCTCCATGCTTGAAACTCATGTGGGCTGAGAATTGCTCTAGCCAGAGCAGGCCAGTCCCAAGAATTGGAGAAGAAACTGTTCATCTTTATAAATACCTAGCAAATCTAATTAATTGATTCAGATGGATAATGAAGAATAAACGATGCAAAAAAAGATTGTCAGTTTACCCCCTCCTTCCCTGTTTGCTCTCCCTAGTTCTTTTTCTGTAAGAGCTGCTTCAAAGTGGAGTTTCAGACGGGCAGATTTCCACAGTGGAACTCCAGGGAGAAGATTAAATATTTGGCCTATGTACCCCCTTTTTCTTTTGGCACTAGAGAGAAAAAAGTGGGAGATTTTTTTCTATTAAGCTGGAAATGCCTTTTGAGAGACTTTGCCAGCACTGAAATGGTTACTGTGCATTGAAACGGTTCTTCACCTTTTTGTTCAATGTGAAAGGCAAAAAAATGATGCAAATACGAAGCAATGTGTCAGTTCTGCTAAATAAAAATGTGCACAGTAAAACTAAATCACATACATTGAAGTGTTATTTTGGTTTTATGGAAATGTAATCTGTGTTATGACATTTGCATTTCATATAACTGCTATGGATAACTAATCTTCCAATGCATTGCATACCATTTTGTCACCAAAAAAAAAGTAATACTGTATCATCTGTTTCCACCTGTACACTAGAATATTCCATGACAAATCTATCAGCATCAATTGTATAAATTCACTCAAGAGCCAATGAAAAGTGTGGATACATTTAATAGAAAGATTTCTTTTTCCCTTAAATGCTACACAGCTATTAGAAGATATCATAGCTTGGTAGCAAATAAAAAAAAAAAATTAGAGCTTCAAACAACACAATATATGGATGTTTTATGCATTCTAAGACTTTTGAATTTTGAGCGAAAATTAAATACATCAATATAGAATGCCAATATGGAACCTTAACCGGAACCTTATGAAATTGCATGTTTCCCATTCCTCGCCCAAAATTCATAGTTTCCAGCTCTAAGATAGTTTGCATGATGCTACGCATTACAAAAATGTGATACTTAAATACAAGTGGAAATACTAAGAACATTTGGTATTCATTACCCTTTCACTTTTCCTTCTGTGTCCCTTGCTTTTGCTTTTGTTTTCCTTTTGCTTACCTAAACCATTATCCAACATTCCCAAAGTTTCAGTTCTCAACAAATGCTTTTGGAGGAAGTTTTAACAAGGAGTCATACATGCTTTAGCCCAGATGAAGCCCCGATTTCACAACACTACTACAAACAAAAAAACCCTAACTCACCCATTTCGGAAGCCAGTCAAAACCAAGGGGACTCCATAGGAACACAGAGTGCAAGAGTAAGCCTTGGGATTTATCTCCCACCCCTTGAAATCACTGCAGCACAAGATGTGGGACTACTTGCAGTAAAAAACCAAAATACTCTGGTAAAGACCAGTGATGAGGTATGGCGCATCAAGTAATTCATTGATTTAGCAACAGACTTTTCATTGCCTTTCAATGAAACTTGTACCCTTTAGTTATTAAGGGACATTTCAAAAAGGTAAATCTATGCCTAAAATACGGAATGGCCTAACATACTGAAAATTGCATAACTTACTGAAAATCAAACTAGCAAATGTGTGGTCATTTGATTATTTCTTAGTGTAATTAAGTAAGGCCAGCTTTAAATGTTTTTGTTTCTTTTCTAGGGAAAATCGTCTTTTCCTAGCTGTTGTGAAAGCCAAGGCAAAAAAGATGTCTGTTCACTCAAATGTAGCTTTCTGCAGTGACATAGCTATATTTGGGATTCTTTTGTGTGTTTGGTTAGAAGGAGTAGCAGCTTTTTAAGCTCAGATGTGTAAATGTCCCCATTTACACCCTAGCTCTGCAAAAATCGGGTTTCGTGCATCTTGCAGTCAATATACATGCACAAAAGAGAAAAACGAAATAAAAATATAATTCTCATATTAGAAAACTGAGTACTTACCTAGTGATAGCAGCTGGAATGAAAATGGCTGAAAGCAATAAAAATCCATTTTACCATTTAGTACAGTTTGTCAGACTAGAGAAATGGGATTGAATTTCAAAGCCACAGGCAAGCTGGCAGAAATCTGTGGTTATGCAGTTGATAGGGGTTTTTTTTTCCCCCCTTTTTTTTCTTTTTCTTTTTTTTTTTTGTCCTTATTTACAACTCTTTTGATAAGCCTTCAGCAAGTTACATAGGTTGTTCTAGTTGTATCTCCTTTGACTGGATTAGAATACTTGATGACAGTTTGGATAAGTTTGAGGCAGATGGTTCTTGACATTTTTCATGCCATCAGTTACAAACCATGCAAGGAAACTCTTTCATCCTTTGTTTATCCTTCACTTAGAAGCCACTATAGTAGATCGTTAAACTTTCATTTTTCACAGTGCTGATTAAGGCGTACTACAAGGCAGATGTTATGCAGCACCATTTTTAACAATTTACATTTAGCACCAAAGCTGGCTTTGTACTTGTTCCAGTGGATCAATTCACATTTCAAAAACTTCAAGGTCAACCTCTAAGCATTGCTACTCTGTTGAACAACTAAATGTTTCATAAAGTTTTCCCTGTGACTGTAGCACTTGAATATACGTGCTGGCCACTCTGTTAACATGTTTATATCTGCCAGAATGAATACAAGAATCTATTGTTCATCTCTGCCACAATTAAATGACAGATACAGTTCTATAAAAATCGAAAGACTTAAACTAAATTGAACAAAAGATTACTCTTTCAACACATATTATGCCAAAAAAATTCCTCATTTATTTTCAGTATCAGCATTCAAAATAGCAAATAATTACTATTCAAATGGCAGTTGGTGTTAATTTACATCAGGTCAGGCAATAACATTTCATGGATAAAAATGTTTACTGTTTTACTTCACATCTTGATGTGCATTCTTTACTTTATGATTATGTAAATTATATACTTCCTAGTACAAACTCTAATAATAGCTATATGTAAACAAAAAATGGGTAAAGGCACCTTTAGAGAATAGCAGAATAATGACAATAATGACAAAACACAATAATCCATGAGTAATTCACAGCAACTTCATTTTTAGAGGACTTTCTGCTCTATAGAAGACTTTGAGTATCTACAAATATTTGAGCTTATCTGTAGGTGATGTAAGTCACCATTTTTAACTGAAAACTATGAAATTATATGTCCATTTTAAGTGGAGTTTATCTCTGGCCAGTCATAGTAATGTGGTGAAAGGTTTTGTGCTAGTGACAGTTTCACCAATGGACAGTAAAAGGAAAATGAACATTTGGTAACTGAAGACTCCTTTAAATTCAGACTCCTCAAATAATCAACATAAAGTGGAAAAAAGACTATATGTAACATTTAAAAGTATATTTTATTGAATAGCATGACAGGTGACCAACATGAATTTTCAAGAATTATTTTTGCGAAAAGTTGGGTATTTTCTTTGCTTTTTTGTCTCTCTTTTTTTTTTTAAACTTAAGCTGTAGCAATATGTCTTATTAATTATTATTGTTGCTAAATTCTGCAGCAAAGATTAGCAGATTGAATTATAATTTCATCCTCTGATACCTCCTGATCCTCATCACACCCTTTTCTTATGCTCAATTTATTCTATTTTTTTACCCTGAATCTGTGCCATAAGGACTTTTCTATCCTAGTCCTAACTCCCTCAAGACTTCCCATCTGTTACTGGTACTTCACCCTTTACATCTAAAACTATTTCATATCTGTATCTCTACCCATTATTCTATTAAACTAATGTTCAGCCTTTTCTCAAATTAAAAATGGGTTTCATCTGAGTGGTTCACTTGAGTAATGACCAGAAGTCAATGAAATCTTTTTCTTGGATAAACATCTATGCCATGGAAAAATGCTAGATACAAATCTATCATGAAAAATATTTTCTGCTCTGATCCTATGAAATCTTAATTTCAGTAGTATCTGGGAATGCCTTCATTTCACTTGAAGAATTACAGACGCTATAACTGTCAGTCATGCTAATGAAAATGTGACGAATACACAGATAACACATGGTCACAACTCTCTGCTGCAGAAACTGTCCTGGAAATCTTAAAAAGAAAAGGCTACTGAATCTCAAAAATGGCTTGAAATGGTGCTGCCTTGAGTATCTGTCTTAGATTTGATCCTTTTCCCACCTAAACCCGTACACCAGTCTATATTTATAAAACCTTGTGCGAATAGGGCTGAGACCAATGATGACTGTGTCGTTCAGGAATGTGTAATGGCCTTGCAAAAGCACTGTCACAGACATTGTCTTCCTTTTCAATAACCGTATCAACAAAAATAAATATAGAAGATGGATACAAGTGGGAAAGGGTGGATTTCATCTTATTTTTTTGTTATATTATTATCCTGGCTTACAACAGTATTTATCATCCTACAGTTTGATTTGCTATAATTTATGTTTACCTTTTATCTTCTTAGAAGAAAAGAGTATCAGTCCTCCAAGGATAATGGAGAAGCAATGTTATTTAATTATTCCAAACTATCTTGTGCTTCGGTACACAGAAGATAACAGTCAACATACTGCTACAAGTTTGCTGATATGCAAGCTGTGGTCAAGATAAAATATTTAACAGCAGAAAAATATACTTTATAGTGCAGCTGCTATAATGGGATTTTAAATAAGGAAAACCAATTCTGTTTACTCTCAGTTTTGAAATTATGTACGAAGCTAACTATTTTCATCCATACATTAACTTGATAACAACCGAAGATAGGCAGATAATGAAACCTGGGCATTTAACATACACACACCAAACAGGTGCAGGAGAGAGAGAAAGCACATGCAGGTAACTGTGAGCAGCAACACCATCAACACATATAAAAAAGAACTGATGTTATCATGGAAACTGTGAAAATAAAACTTAAACAGATTGCACTGTCATTGTGCCCCAAGGTTCATATCCAGACACAGCATAGCTTCCTGTCTAGAGATACATGTATTTGAATGTTTGGGAAAACAAAAAGAATAAGGAAAAAAAAAACAAAACAAAGCAAAACAAAAAAAGAAAAGAAAAAGAAAAAGAAAGAAGAAAAAAAAAAAAGAGTAACATGGGCCATATCCTTGTAAACTGGCGTCACTCCATGGAAACAAACGCAGCAGTGCCAGCTTATGCCAGATTGTGCCAGCTGAGGATCTGACATTGCATGGAAAAATCCTGAGGCACCTGCAGTTCTGTGAGAGTGAATAATTTATGAATTCATGAAATGTTCTGAATAACATATTTCTGAATATTCTTCCATTGTTCACTCCATCCTAATTCTTTCACAGAACATGTTCTTTAAACCCATTCATTACAAGCTCACAGCAGAATTGTGACAATGACAACTGTTTGGCCAATCCCCACCCATTTCAGTTGCTTTGCCTACTGCTTTTTACTGGGAGGTGAAGAGAGGTGACTATTTTAGTGTATTCTTCTGACAGTTCTTAGAAAGTGATAGGTGAAAGACAGACAGGTAGTCCTTCGTGATTAAGAGGACAGATACAGTCTCTTCTGGCTTCTCTAATTGCTTTGGCTGCGCTCTAGGTGTTATTTCAGCCTTTTCTCAAAGCTACATTCCATTTTAGACCTAGCACCCGTTTAATATTAGATAGGTTTCTCAACTCTACTGACAAGTCAGATAAGGTGAAGGTAGAAGGCTAGGTACAACACATCTCTAACTGAGTGCCTCACTAAAATCCCTCTCTTTGGATCCCATATGCAAGCCTAGAGATCAATAACAGAAAAAAATGGTACCCCGCACGACTCCAAAATTGATGTTTTTTAGAGGGAAGGTCTACCTGCTGTCTGTGCTAAGGAGCTGACTCGCTGTCTGCCAGTGAGAGCATCACGCACCCCGGCTGGCCTTCACCAGATAAGGAGTTCACATCCCGAGTTCACAGCTCGTCAGCTACTGAGTTTCTCAGCACTGGCTGATATTCTGGCAAAGCCTGGGCATTCGTACCCTCCAGGTACAACTCCTCTACAAGAATACTGCTTGGGGTGACCTCATCTGAAAAACATCCAAGAAGCTCACCACAGAGCAGAAATAGCTTATTGCATTTCCAGATGCACAGAGACGAAACACACTGTGGTTCCAGACATGAATGCGTATATGCAAAACTCCACTGCAGCAAAAACATTCTGGTAGCAACATTTTCATACACCTAAACGTCTTTGTGGATGTCTGCGATAGAGATGAAACGTGATGTGAAGCTTCTTGGGACAGTCAGTGTCCAAACTGATGCCTCCTGTAGTGGATTTACTATCTCCAGTCCAAACCTGAGCAGCTTCCCAGACTGCCTCTGTTCCGCCTTCACCCCGAGCTGGAGGTCCCTGCTGAGGTCAGTGGGAACAGTTGTGCTGGTACCTGCACCTTTACCGTAAACGTCCTGTGTGATTTGCATGTTGGGGACATATGCAAACACGTAGCAAAACAAGAAGTTTACGGGGGCCTTGTGAATCCTAATCCAGCCCCTTAAGCAGAAACCTTTATTCCTATTGCCTGCTTTTCCTCAGGAAAGTCTGTGCCACGTGTACACCTTTACCAGCAATGCTAGAGAAGCTGTGCTCTCCTTGCATGTGCACAATTTCCCATTAGCCTCCCTGAGATTTATGCATGCATCCAAAGAGGAGAATAGCCCTCTATGAATGTTTTAACAATCAGAACAAATAAGCATTGTGCATCAGACTGTTAAAAATGTTTCTAAACACCGTGTTCAATACACACTACTTGTTTTCCAAAGCTACGCTGGACAGAAATGATTTAGAAAACAACTCACAAGTAAACTAAAGCTCTTCTAATAAAACAAATATTTCACAGTTCATTTAATCTAAGATATTGAAAAGAACTGCCAGTACTCAGGTACGTGACCTGAAGCACAGAACTTTATTGCTTTCTCCACCAGGGATTAGAAATGTTTGGAGTAAAACAGATGCTGCTAGGCAGGGCTTCCTTTAACCTAACAGCCACATCCCGGGACCACTGACCCTCACCCAGGAAGTAGGTAAAAAGAGCCAGGGACTTGTGGTCAAGAAGTTTTCACATCTTTTTGGCTTTCATCTATCACATTAGAGAACGAATTCAAAATTCGCAACTAAATGAGTGAAATAATTTAAGGCATTTGCATGTGGCAATGTACATTAAATTTACTCAATGTACTAATGTACTTTAAATTTTCTCACAATATTTTTTTTCTTATGGGAAGTGTTTTATTCTACAAGACTCTGCTTGCTGGTGCACAGCACTCTCTCCCCTTTCTTACAAAGGCTTTTCCCTTTCGCCGTTCCTTCTCACATATCCCTCTATCTCCTCTTCTCTTCCATTCTGTGAAATGCTTGTTCAAAAGGTGCAAAAGAGTGTAGTTACGGTGGTCAGGCTGCAGAGACGTGTGTAATATTCACAACAGATGAAGCTGACATCACGCAGACGCTCAGGCCATTTAGTGCTGTGTGGCCAGTTATGACTAAACAGAGATTACAACTGTCAAGACTAACCAGACATGTAAATTCGTTTTCAACAAACTGATTTTTCAGGGAATAGTGTAGTTAGGTGTTCTTCCTGCATGCTGTAATCTATTTCAGATTCTAGCACGTTAATAAAAAGCAAATTATATTCAAGGAACTACATCTCTTCTGAATTAATCTTATCGAAGTTCTGCAGCTCTGATCTCTAGATGAACTGTCACTTTTGCAGTCTGAAGTAACTAACACATTGCAAGGAAAAGAAAGTTAGTCAAATTAAGTATCACCCAATCAAAAAGTCTAAACTGATTCTAATTACCAGCATCAAAGCTGTCTGTTGTTTAAGTACATAAGGTGCAGAAGGTCAGCACCAGCCAAACACGACACCTGTTTTCCTACCTAAAGAAGGAGCAGATCCACAGTGGTACCTTTTCTTTATATTAATCTCCAGGGACTGCTTGGAAAGCTCTTGAGGAAGGACAGAGGAAGGGTGTTCTCATGGAAAATGCAGCAGCATATTCCAAAAAAAGTTGTAATAATGGTGAAACTTCTGATGCTCTCCTGACACCCAAGTAAAAGATTAAGACCAAAAACATGTCTCTCCCACTATTCTTCTACTGCACTAAGCCTGGCCACAAAATTAACTCTATCTGAAGGAGACTCAAAGGCTGTTCCTGTTACTTTGTTCATTGTCTTTTAATCAAAGATAATTTGACGAGTGAAATTATATTAAAAAAAAATCCAATAAAACCTAGTTCTCTGAACTCAGGGAGGAATTTAATTCCAATTGAAATCAATGGGATTTATGGGCCTAAGTGCCTTTGGGACTCTAAACCTTAGTATATATTTTACTACTATGTAATAATCAATAGTTCTCAAGGTGGGAGGACTAGATCCCTTATGAACATGAGGGTACTTTTTAATAGGTGTCTCTAAGGAGACTGAAAATTATTATTTGCTTTCTTATAGATAATCAGAAAAATACTAAACGTTAAATCAGTTTAACTTTTATAAATACATGTGAACAAATATCATCAAAGTGACAACCACTGATTTATTCATCTGTTTATCAGATATAGTGATGGAGCAAATCTGTCTTGCTAGAAGATTCACAGATAAACAGACAACCATTCACACCATATACTAGCATGAGATAGGCTACATTAGTTCTTGCATTGAGAAAATACAGTGGAAAAATCTGTAAGACATTAATAATGCATGGTCCTAAGAAAAGACTCAAGTGAATGATATTTTTTCACATTATTTTAAATAAATATTTCTGGGGATAATTTTTTTTTGAAAGGAATATAAAATTACATTAGGCACAAATATGAAGTTTCTCTTTACATAGACTTTGCGTATCATTTTTTAGCTTCTATTATTTGTCATAATTGCAAGATCACATGTGTAAAATACTAGGATATTTCAGAAACTGATGTAATGTAAACCAAGAATAAGAGAAGGCTTGGAGTTGCTAGCTCGGTAGCTTGCTTTTTGAAAATTTATCATGTTCCTGTATTGTTTTAGTTAAAAGAATAAAAAAATATTTAATTGAGAAAATAATTTATTTTTCTAGACATATTGTACCACATTTTTTGCACTGAAATCTAAGTACCTAAAAGCTCAGGGCTGGATTTTCAAGTACTCAGTATCAGGAATTCACTTTCTGACAAATATGGCAGCTACAAGTGAGAGTTCAGCTCTTTTGAAAGTCGGGTCCTAACCTACTTTAAGTTTTGAGTATTTCTTTTGTTGGATTTTCCATCAAGTCATTTCAGTACCAGCCCCCTACATTATTTTGAAAGCAGTGAGTTGGCAAATTTCTCTTTCATACACACAAACCCTACATTGCCTTTGGAGCTGGTTCTGGTCAATAATTAATCAGAAATTACACACATCCATTAGAAGCAGAACATCTACACAAAAAGAAACCAAACAAAAGAGCAGGCTGTTTAGGAAAACCTTAAGAACTTAACCTGGGCTTCTGCCTGCCCCAGCTGGCAGAAGGGATCTAGGTCAGGCACATCCATAAATACCAGCTTTTAAAAGAAATCTGTTTTTCCCTACAGTAAAATTAATTTGAAGAAAAGGTCTATCTCAAAATAAAAAAAAAAAGATCATCTTGGGTTTCTACTTCACAAAAGCTTTGGAGAGAAGGAACTTACTGTATTGAGCTAAAAGCAAAAGCAACTATCACACCATAGAGTCACTTCTGATAAAGAAGCTTGCTAACAAAATAGCCCTAAATGCAGTATGTAAGCAGGTATATAATATTCACAAGTTTGTAAATAATGGATTGGTTAGACTAACAAAGCAAATTTGGTGAAAGAAAACCAGCAGACCTTGGACTTCACTTAAATATATCCACCGAATGGGAGTAATTCACTCCAATTTGCTCCACTAATAAGGTGATGAGAAGAAAATGGTAGACACCAACATGACGGGAGTTCTTTTATAGTGTCCATTTCCAAAGAAACCAAACTGAAATTCTGTCTTCAGTTAAAAAATGAAAACGCAGGGTTCAGACTTCAAAGTGTCCAGCTTTTTCTAGAAAAAGGACAGAAGAAAATCATCATTTTTATGCTAACAAAGGTAGAAATAATACCTTTTTTCCTCTCATCTTCACATAAAGACACAGCTGTTGTTGGTCCTATTGTGGATTTAACCTACATTTTGAGAGCTGGACCAGTTCCATACTGACAAATAACCACTACTCTTATCCCAAAAAAATCTGCACCACAGTTTTCTCTCTGCATAGCTCTTGGTGGGAGATGGTAATGCAAAGAAAGAACGTTACTTTACTTCTTCCTACAGCAGCCCTTGAAGAACCTGCCTTTACAAATCTATTCAGTATTTCTAAGTTACCTACCTTTTCTTCCTCCTAGGCTGTAAGAGCCATGCTTACAATAGGGAGCATCATTTTTACACAGCTTGCCTGATTTTCTCTTTTATTGGTTTGCAAAGAATAAAACAAAGCAGTGGTGAGGAAAATCTGTTCTTTTTCAAATACCTGCCCTCTTATACTTCATGTGCTTGTGGCTTTGCAGCATTCTTAGTGCTCAGTTTTCAGCTGGGCAGTGTTGGGGCATACATTTTCCACGACAATATAAATGCCTTTCTACATGACTGCTATTCCTTAGCAATTATCTTTGCTAATCAACACTTTGCAGTCTTCGGGTGCAAGGCCCACATGAAGTTCTAGTTGTTATACTGTAGACTTCAAATGCATTCATTGGTAATCATAGAGACGCAGCAATACGTCTTATAGGAAAATAGAGACAGGCCAGGGATTCTTAGTATGTTCTGGTGTGACCCGAGTTGAACATGTGGAGATGGCGGCTGATTTACATTGACTTCCCACACGTTCAGTATTGCAACAATTCACAATTAAACCAAACACCGTTCCCTAAAAAGCTGTCATTTCAATAGTGATCGAGTTATCTGAAGAACATTAAATATCTACAGATTGCCAAATTCTAGCTATGTATGTATGTATCGCCAAATAATTTTCTGGTTTACTATAGTTTCTAAAATGTCGTATTTGATGGTCACATACAGTGATCTTATACAGATCTGAAGAGTACAGATGATTTTTTAATAGTTCTAATGTGAATGCAGTCCAATATCCTGTCTTGATCTGTGCCAGTAACTACATTAAAAGCAGGACTCTATGACACCTCTCCCGAGGAGATGCCTATTTTAACAGCAGGTGAAAAAAACAAAATAAAGGGAGCCATGGTCTGGTATTTTCCAAAGTTCTGTGGTAGTAAAGGCTTTTAGAGATTTGCAGGAATCAATATCCTTTTGGTCAACCAGATGAAGTATGTACACAGTGGAGGATTAGGCCTGTTGACAGCTTCTCACAGGATGGAAAAATAAAACAGTACTAAGATGACCTATGCTTAGGCAACAAGAAAGACATTTCCCTCACATTCTTCTCTGAACTACTTCTGTCCCCAGCTTTGGTAGTTTGGAACAGTTCCAAATTCCAAACCTCACTAGAATAGCACTGAATTATACTGTCTACCTATTACGTAAGAACTCCAGCATTAGATATTGATAAATCCATGGTAAAAAGCCAGCTTTTCTGTGTTTCTTACTTTTGCCGTGGATGGATTACCAACATAAAGTACTCAAGCTATTTAAGATGGAAACAGCTGTTTGTAAATTTTTTGCCCGAATTACAAGCATAAGTTTTGAAACTCTTAACATTAGACACCTGATGCTTGATATTCTACAAATCAGTTAGGCACATATCGCATATACATACTCCATGAATCATGTTTAAGTAACAACTCTGACCATTTCTTACAATAAGCATAAAATGCTCCAAACTGCTTGTCAGTTGGTGAAGTATTGAAAATATTCAGTAAACAACTAGCAAATTGTTACTAATGTTATATGTCAAATAAAATCGCACTATGAAACCGGAGAAAATGTTAAGCTGCCAAGTGTTTCAAATGTAGATATGAACTTTCTTTTACCTTTTCTGTCTTACCAGAAACAACTGTCCATCTCATATAAAAAATGTAGAGCTTTTCTTTATTTCATTATAGCACAGCAGCTTTTGTCATAGAGTCATGGGTTGGAAGGGACCTTAAAGATCATCTAGTTCCATCCCCTGCCCTGGGCAGGGACACCTCCCCCCAGCCCAGGTTGCTCCCAGCCCCATCCAACCTGGCCTTGAACACCTCCAGGGATGGGGCAGCCACAGCTTCTCTGGGCAGCCTGGGCCAGTAGCTCGCCACCCTCACAGTAAAGAATTCTTTCCTAATATCTAATGTAAATCTGCCCTCTTTCAGTTTAAAACTGTTACCCCCCATCCTATCGCAACACTCCCTGTAGGCCCCCTTTAGGTACTGGGAGGCTGCTATAAGTTCTCCCCAAAGCCTTTTCCTCTCCAGGCTGAACAACCCCAACTCTCTCAGCCTGTCTTTACAGGGGAGAGGTGCTCCAGCCCTCTGGTCATCTTTGTGGCCCTCCTCTAGACCTGCTCCAACAGGTCCATGTCCTTCTTATGTTGCGGACACCAGAGCTGGACGCAGTACTGCAGGTGGGGTCTCACCAGAGCAGAGTAGAGCGGGAGAATCCCCTCCTTCGCCCTGCTGGACACACTTCTTTTGATGCGACCCAGGATACAGTCGGCTTTCTGGGCTGCAAGCGCACGTTGCCAGCTCATGTTGATAAACAAGAGTCTGTTAAAACCAGCAGAAAACTAATATGAATATGCAACTCTTATTCAGATGGAAGAAATAAAAGCTTTATGTTGAAGTATGCCTTGATATAAACGTTCTGGGATTTCCCTTGAAGGAGGTCTTGCCTTCTCCTTTCCTTTAATTATATTTGGAACAGAGTGAGACAGCCCTCATGTAACATCTTCTGCCAGCTTTACATGAGGTTGTGGTCACGTACGTTATTTGGTGTGTGTTGGAGAAAGTACTACATATAGATTTTCAGAAGAGCCTGAAGAATGACACTTCTTTTAAAAAGGACTTTTTTTAAAAAAAACAACAGTGGCATGAAAATGGAATCAGCCTGTCCCCCACTTCCAAATGATTCTCTCTCTCTTTTTTTTTTTTTACGACCAGCTGGCTAGTGCCGTCTTGCCTTATTTACACTGCATACTGAATATTAGAAAACCATCCAAAAAAAGTTCATATTCTAATTTCAGCCAACAGTAATGGAAAGTGTGACCTAAATTGCCTTCCAAACCCTTCTTGCATCTGTAGGTAAATTAAACTAAACTTCCGAGAAACCTGTCTCCTGAATGCTATTGTTCAGAGTATGAAGTAGATCTGAGGCAGGAGCAGGGATGGGGTATATCTCATTTGCATAAGGAAGATAGCTCCTTTGTAAACATTGATACAGAGTGGCAAGTCTAGCAATGACTTTTTCCCCCCTAAACTCTCTCCCCTCTGACTTACACATCCTTGCAATATATACTGCTGTTCTGACTTGAGCTATGCACCCAAATAGACTATTTGTGGAGTATTTGTGATGCACAGATCTATTATGCGCAGCTATCAGAGGTCAAACACAGAGCAATTCTATACCTCTGATGTCAGCCTGAACTGGAGCATTGTTCTTGGCAGTGACAGGAAAAAGGCACCACATCCAAATTACTGAAAGCCTTCTCATGGCAGAAGAAAAAGCTGTCAGTTTAACAGCTGAACACAGAAGGTTCAACCAGTATATATCCTTCTCATTCAAGTAACGTGAAACCCTTGGAAAAAAAGAAAAAAAAAAAAAGGAAAGAAAAGAAAAGAAAAAAAAAAGCCCTGGAACTGTGTCAGACTTTTTAAGTTGGAAAAGCTCTTGTCAATGCTGAACAAAGAAAACCAGCCATTTGTGTTGCCAAGACAGTGCTACAGAATTACAAAATAAAAGAGAAAGAGGGAGCCTCAATATATATATAACGTGCTTGTCTGTATATGTTTGTACCAAAAGAGAAAATATTCTAAATTTACTACAGTTTCGTATTTACACTGCACAGTAGGATGCAAACTGTGTGAATATATATTAACAGGCACACTCATACATAGGTATACGGTGATCTATAAATCTGTAAAATGTGTCCCCTATGTATATTTCCCTCTTCTGTTTTTTATTACTCAAAACAAATATAGTTCTGTCTAATTACCAGATTCATATCTTATTCATGCTCAGTGTATGTTCCTTGAATAACATCCCCAAACTCCACACACTGTACCTAAAGAGCAGGGGGATATCCTCCCTGCTTGGAGTGAATGACCCTTTCACGCATCTTTGACAAACAGACCTCAGCATATTAACAGCCATCTAATAATGACAGGAGAAAAGTACCTTATGGCTCTGGGATAGAGGAAATAAAGGTGTAGGCTGTGTCTAGCCCTGAGGCCACAACCCCTTTACCTTTCCTCTAGAACAAAGTATTGCTCAGTGTAAGGGAAAGATGTTTCCAACTACAGCAATGATAAGTACCAAATATTCACTTTTTGCTCTTGTAGTTTTAAAATGTACACTGGATGAACAGCGAGCATTTATAAAAGCTAAGTATGTCATCCAGTTTACAGGCTATATTTCATTTTCTAATGCATAAGTAAGAGAGATTTAAAATGCCAGTAAATAGTTCTAACCCAGCTACATCACACAAGTGAAGCATTAGATGGGGAATCTGTCATCTGATCTGCCACATGGTCCTTGAAGAAATATCAGTCCTGGTACATGCTTTGCTAGTTTTGTTTTCCACTACCACAGGATAAGCAGTTTAAACAGTGATGTTAATTTTTAGCGGAAGAACCATGAGAAGTAATATGAGAAGACAGGTGTACACAGTCACAGGATGAATTCAGAATATTAATACATTACTCTGACAACATTAAAGAAAGCATTGACTTTAATTTAATTCCTGTGGATTGCTGTTGGTTTTTTGTTATTACAAGCAAAAATAGATCATTTTTGCTGATTAGAAGTTCCCTTGCTCTTCTTATTTATCTCACACTTGAAGTCATAACACTCGGCTTGTGACAACATAATTGTCTCCATAGAAACTAATTGAGTTCTCACGAAATAGAGCATTTGCACAATATTTGGACCCTGTTTACTGAAAACCTGGTAAATGCGTGTACCGCACAAACTGTCACCACTGGCAGATTTCACAGAAACCTACAAACCCTTTTAGTAGGAATTTATTAAAACAATACTGTTTTCCACCTCTATCCAGCCAAAAATAAATCAATCATTACATTAGGGCCAAGTAAACTTTGCAGCTGTTCCGCACCAGGATAGATGCCTCGGTGTTCGTTTATGCTCAGGTGTAGCTGTGTTCATCCTAAACTGTGCATTAGGTCTCTGATTACCATGAATTGTTGACACACAACACTGATTCCTAAACCAAAGAGAACAATGAATACTGTTTACGGTATAAAATGGATTCTGAGGTTAAGCTCCTATCGCCTTAATTTTTCTTCTGCTTCAAATTTGAGTCTTCTAAACATCATTGAGGATCTCTTTAGGCTCAACTGACATCAAAACAGATTCCCCAAACCTCCTCAAATAAACAATTTCTATAAAAGTCTTTAGGGAAGGATGGACTTTTTTTTTTTTTTTTCTTATTTGACTGCAACAAACATTAAAATGAGGATATGTTCCTTTGTTATATCAATACCTGGAATTGTTTTTGTATGCAACACTAAGTGGGACACACCTTGCTTAACTCCAGTCTTTAGGCTCCCTTTACAGTTAACAGAAATCAATAGGTACTGCCAGATAACGAGTCAACCCACACACTCAAAACAAGTATCTGAGTGTGACTTGTTGCCTAGAAAGGAAGTCAGTGACAAAATTCTAGTTAGCCTCAAAACTATAGCACATCCCCCTGCGCCCTGTGTGGTCACCCTGACCGTGCAGCTCTGCACCACAGTCCATGGGTTGAAGAGGGGAGGGCATTGCTCACTGATATTTCCAGTGTTTCAGAAAGGTGAATGCAAGAAGAATCTAGCGAAACTCTTCCCAAATGCTTATCTAAATTTTTCATTGTCTCTAATAGGTAACTATTTGCTATACCTCTCAACAGAGAATGTACCTTGCAGCTTTTAGGGTGGGAGGCGTGTCTTTTGTTTTGTTAGACTATGCAAAAGAAGAACTAATATGGAAAAACAGAATTCTTGAGCATCTGATGATCAGTACAACCTGAATACCTCAGGACCAGCCCACTTATGTGCATGATACTACTATATGAGGCTGTCTCAGATAGTTGCCAGAAAAGAAACAGATGGTGCCAATAAAAGGCAAAAATGAACTTCATTCTTCCATAACAAGGCAATAAAAACCAGCATAATGTAATTATTATTTTCCATAAGGCAGGTCTTAACACGTAGGGGACAAAAGATGAAAAAAATGAAAAAAAAATAAACCTTTTTCTTTTGTTCCAAAGCTTTGATGTCATCACTGTTGTTTTTTGGAAAGAAGCTTGCAAAACTTTATACATCCTTTTAGCCTTTAGGTTGCTCTGCTTAGGAATTTAAAAAGGATGTCAGTGTAGGGTTACAGACCAGATTACAATTCTCTTTGCTGCCAGGTGTATGTGGGCTGAAGGAATAAATAAGATGCATGGAGAAGTAGTTTGTAGTTATCTCTTTTCCCATATATTGACAGAATACATTTCACAATGCACTGAGCGTTTTTTTCTTTCTCTCCCTGCTTCCTCCCTCTTCCATCCCTAGGATCCCTTGGGTATATGAATATTTTTCTTTTCTCTCTCTTCTTTCCATGTTCTGGCTTGCGAGCTTATCCCGCACACCTGCAAGAGCAGGAGCTTTCAGTCACAAAGGGCTGCCAAAGCTCTCATGTCAAGGAGGAGACATAATTTGGAGCATCTTTTTCAGCTTCATTAATAACAAAACACCTGTGAGCCAGGGAGTTTAAGAGATTGTGTCTTCATCATTTATGAATCTTCCTCCCTGCTGTGGCACTTATCTCTTTGCCAGCTCAACCTGGCACAATTCCTCAGCATCCAAAATTAAAAAAGAAAAAAAAAATATATATCCTTTTGTCTCCAGTGAAAGCAGTGCGGCTGGAGAAGGCAGGGTGCTGGGAGAAAACAGCACCAGGAGCTGAAAGCCTAACCATGCTAGTGTTGGTGAGAGTGACAAGCCTTGACATCACTTCATACTTATTCTCAGTTTGTCACTGCTTTTTGTTGTAGTTTTTTGTTTGTTTAAAAAAAAAAAAAAAAAAAAAGGCCAAGGAAAAATATAATCCTAATGATTCAAGCACTGATATTAAAGCTACCCCTCTCCTCCACACTCCCACTGCAAACTTATCATAGTCCATTGAATTTTTATTTTTATTGATAAATAAAATATCTGTGGCAAAGGCAGAGAACAGTTTATAAGCTTATCTTTCCATAATAAGTTGTGAAAGGGAAGAACTGCCATTAACACATTCTTGACATGAAAGGTTAAACCCTGTCAAAAAGATTCATTTTTTGAATCATTGTCTTTACCAGGAAGCTTCAAGGAACACTCTTGCAGAATGCTCCATTCTGAAGCTCTACCAAAGGAAGGACGTTTGATTTGCAACCAGAGTAACAGCAGCTATACAAGACACTGGGGTTAATTTGACCTCTGAGGACACTGAAGCACTCTGCTAACCATCCCAGACTCCCAGGCACAGAAACTGGCTTTTGACATAAATCTGAGTTATTGCCATTCCCCATGAGCTTTTTGAAATTCTCTCAATACAATAGTTAGGACCCGGGAGTCCTTTGGTATACAGTATAAATAAGCCAGAGATCACTGAATAAATCAGTTATTACATCTCAGTGTCATTAAATAGCATTAAGTAACCTGAAGGTCTGATAGATATCCCTATCCATCGCAGACACAACAGCGACCACCATCGGAGAATTTTAATTGATGCTATAGTACTGTTAAAGGAGAAGCCGCTGCCCGAGCACTCACACCCGGTCCGAGGAGTTGCACACACACCACCCGAGTCTGTCACTGCCAGGACCAGGGTTTCTTTGCAGTGGGTGACCCCCAGGAGCCAACAGGTGCCCCTTCCTACTCCTCACACACACACACACTCACTCGCTCTGGGGCACGCTCCCTCCTTCTTCAGGCTCCACACCAGCTTTCCCACAGCAGAGTCTAAGGCATCGGATTTTATAAAAATACATAACTTAATTTTAAGGTAGGGCAGCAGGGGCAGCTAGCCGGGTGCCTCCAGAGAGGGACCTCAAGCAAAGAAATCTCTGGGCAATTGTACCCTTGAGAGCTATACAGCCACCCCTCATGTGCTCTTCACACATCTTTTAGTCCAGTGATGATCTTGGGTCGGGGGTTCTCTAACACCTTGCTGGATTCTTCTTCTGTGCGCAGGCAGGCCGGCCATTGACTGCTCTTATCTTGTTGATGCGCAGTCTCTGCCGAGGGTTGTAGCCTCCTCCTTATCTTCTGGTTTACGCTTCTTGTGCGCCTGCGCTCGCTGGCAGAACGTGGGGAACTGAAAAGTCCCAGACTTAGGGAAAACACCATCAAAACATCAGTGTGTTATCGACATTTTTCTTATACTAAAAGACTAAACACAGCACTGTAGCAGCTGCTAGGAAAATTACTAAGAAAATTAACGCTCTTGTGGCCTAAAGGCTTCAGCAAATCTAGCTGCTCATGCTAAGTAAAGCTAGGCAAACAGCATAAATCATGCCATATTATAACCCTAAGTAATTTATTCTAATTAAAACGAAATCTGTCTTTCTGGCCTTTTAAAGAACAAAATAAGGCTCCTGCAATAGCTTCTGCTTTTAGCTTGGGGCGGAGGGGGGTGCATCTCTGCCCACCTTCTTCATGACTGATGCTTAGCATCTCCTGGGCTCTTGTCTTTTGTGATACATGTGAATAAAAGTCTCAGATTCTTACAATCTGAGAAATACTTTGATTTTAGGATATACAGATTTTGTATGCAGCACCTGTTTTATGTACTCCTTGCAGAAGTAATGTAGTAAAAATAAGGGGCTGAAATCCAAAGCCTGGGCAAGAGCTGATGTACCGCAGGTTTCCCCTCAGCTCTGCAAATGGACCTCTGTACAACTTTTAGGATCTTTCTTTCTTCTTTAACAAGGCATTGCTGCCTGTGCTTGAGTTGTGCTGCTCCATGGTACAATCACATGTTCTGCACGCAGGAAACGAGTGCATCTGCCATTCATATTCTTGTGCTTCATCATATAAACTGTGATTTGAACCTGCCCCTCCAGAGCTGCCATCCTAGTTCATTAATAGATCGAGCAAGGCATGTAACCCTGAAGCGAGCACGTGTCTCTATGGGATATGCCCGACTTCAAGTTCAGATTCAAAGACAAAGAAATGCATCTGAGACCTTTGTTCTTTTCTCACATGGCAAGCACTGAAAACCCCACTGGAAGTTCAGCAGGATAAGATACATTTTGTGGGTTTCCGGAGGGGTAGGCCTTAACGTGTAGTACCTATGGTTTGTGGCGGACCAGGTTGCAATAACCACACACACGGATTAGCTGGTAACTTTGGACACGCATATATTAAAATCTCACCACAGTAAGAAAACAATATTTTTAGAAACACACTATTTAAAAAATTCACACAGTTGTTATATTCTTGAACATTCCCTGGACAGAAAATCTGAATTGCTTTAAATGGTACAAGATTCCACTGCTGTACGAGTTGACACACATAATTCAGACAGCTCTGTGCTCAGTTCTGAGTCACTGTTTGAGGCTAGTTTGCAAAGAAAACTGAAAAGTTTCTTAAATGTGTA
>VZSZ01009358.1:338455-349419 GCA_013398815.1 Ibidorhyncha struthersii | reverse complement strand
GGGGGGGGGGGGGAGGGAATTACTGTAGGATGGAACCAGCAAGATCCCAGCCCAAAGGCTAACATCAAGACATAATATTGGAGAAAGAAAACAAAAAAGGAGGAGACATCCATAGTGAAAACAGAGTATAAGAAAAACAACTATGTGTGGAAAAAAAAGAAAAGTGAAGGAATTTTCTGCTTATTGTTATGTTGCTATTCTCTCATTCTATTTACCATTTACTTTAGAAGCTAATAAGACAAAATAAGCAGAGGAGAGATCAACAAGAGTAATAAGCCTCACTCACAGATTAAAAGCAGGTGGCAGAACAAGAGAATAACATGAATGGGGGAGGACTTCTGGTCTGAAGGAAAAAGATACGGACACAGCTTGCTGAGGCTGGGCTCCAGCATAGCTGGGGAGCGTGGCGGCCCCCACGGCTGGGGCTCCTGCCGAGAGCCCGAGCTTGCAGCAGCAGCAGAGAAAGTAGTCCAGGGCATCTTTCTTACCCAAGAAACGTGAAGCCACAGAAAGAAAACTCAAACTTTGTCTGATGTTTTAAGTTACAAAAGCTTTTGTCAGTGCCAAACAAAGAACACAACTGAGGCGGTACCATTGAATTAACACATAAAAGGCAGAGTTTCGACATTTACTTATAATCTAAGTACATTAAGTGTGCTACATATACGATGCTTATCTCTCTCTTTCGGGAAAGATACAACCATGCCTTCTAATATTTACATATAACTAATGTATTTAATGCATATGTAATCATTATATAGAAAATATAAATGATATGGGTACAATAAAGGTCATATATGTACAAATAATCACCCATTGAGAAGAACATCTTTACAGTACAGTCTTCTATGATATCTTTCTTACACAGCCAGCATATGAAGGTCTTCCTAAACCCAGCATCAGCTCTGGCAGCCCCGAGGCAGGCTGGCACTGGGTGCCGGTGTTCAGGCAACCAAATTCCACTGTCAACATTTAGAACCACGATCAACAGCCCATATCAAATATCTCGCTAATAGCAGTGTTGAGCAGTTTCTAAATTTAAAAAGCTGAGCATATTACCCATTCAAAGGGGATATTCCTTGTTATTTTTATGTTAGATGTGATTTACAAGGCCAATAAGTAAACAGCACAACCAATAGCTAACAAATCCGTTACATACATGTGGCAAACATGATTCAACTCATCTACAGTTTATCTCTTAGTATACATAGATGCCTGCACTCAGGCGTTATCCAGACTCTTTTCCAGTACTGCCATAGTCCAACAGTTAAAAAATTGAAAGCAATTTCAACCAAGAGTTTCAGAGACCAGCAATGCAAATATTCTCTAGGAACATGACAGGCCCACCTCTTTACTGAGAGTTTGTCATTAACTTAAAAAAATAAGGCTGGAGGGAGAAAAGAGAAAAAAAGAAAAAGGAGAAGAAGAAAAGAATAAGAAAAACAAAGTGCTACCTTTACTAATTGACAAGAATGGTGATTGAAACAACCTTAGCACAGAGTTTTCAGGAGTTCCCAGCACCATCACTGAGGAATTGGATGGGCAACTGGTAAGTCAGAAGCTTGACCAAACTATTGTCTTGAATAACTTGGAGGGTGGAAGAGAGCATCTACTTATGGAGGAAAAAAAAACCCAAACCATCAGGTATCTGTCTTCTGTTGTTTATATTATTGACCTGATCACTCGGCAGGGTAGGTGAACAATGTGAAGTCAAATTCTCAAATGGTTTAATTCAGCACAGCTTAATTCAACTTTAATTTAGCACAGTTTCATTGACTGCAGTCCAGCTGGGCTGATTTATTCCAGCTAAAGAGTTGGCCCCATTCTAGTGTAACTGGTGAAAACTATTATCCACTGAAAGCACGATCATAAAGAAAAAGGTATTGAGAGACATAGTATGAAATACAGTGTGTTGATATACTGAATGCTAACAATGTTTATAGAAAAGACAGCTCACTCTTTCACTGCTGTGATTACAGTTGCCTTTTGTTACCACAGAGCAAAAGAAGAACATCTTTATTGCTTGGAAGTCCATGTGCTCTCCTATTTATCTTGCACTTGAAATCTTTACTCTTAGTTTGTGACAACATAATTATCTCCATGGAAACTAACTAAACTGTCACAAAATAGAACACTTACATAAAATTTGGACCCTGCTACTTACCTAGTAAACACACATACTGTACAAACTGCCACTGCGGACAGATTTCATGTGGGTCCATTCCCCCTCTTGTAAGAATACTAGAGCACAGTACTTTTTCTGTTTCTGTTCATCCAAATTATACCACTTACTATGTTAAGGCATCATAGACACCTTAATTGTTCAATGTAACAAAGAGTTACTCCGGTTTCATAATCAGATATACGTATGTCTACCTAAACGAGGCTTATGATGATTTATAGAACAGTACAACGTATGGAAGCTATCATCAAAACCAAGAACACTTCACAAAACTGAATTTCCAATTTTGTAACCTGAAAACACAAGTCAAGCGAGGAGAATATTTCCTAACAGAAGTTAGAAGTTCATACCGTGGAAGCCTAGCAACGATGAGAAGATTAAGTATGGGAGTTCTATTAAAGTATTTTTTCCTTTAGTGCTTTTGAAAATCCCACTGCACGCTATTAGTTGCGACTATGCTGGGCCAATCCTATTAGCTATCTCCATTAAGTGTTCACAACTTCCACTGAAAGATGTATTCTTCCATTTCAGGAGATACTTCATAAATTAATTGCAGGCTTTTCACAGTTAAGTTGAAATCATCTTATTTTAAATTCAGCACACGTTGATGCTTTGGCTAGCATTACATAGAGAGCCTTGAATACCTCAAAATATTAAAAAAAAAATAAATATGTATACACACACATTTTTCTGGGATTTAGAAGAAAGGCAATTGTGTGGTAACATACCATGCATTTGCAACATATTGCAGATATCTAAAGGCCACATTATTTTTAGCCTGCTCTCCTAAAGAACTGAGTCTTTTGTGCTTGTGCCTCTGTCTGTTCCTTTGAATCTGCAGTTACCCTCGACAGATAGGCAGTATTATCAGAGAGACTGTTGCTAAAGATTTCATGAAATCCAGAGCCACATACCGCCCCATTAAGGAGTTGCTCAGAGGACTTTGTCTCTGTACATTCTCACAGCATCACTGCTGACTGCTCGTGCTGACGACACGCTTGCCCCTGGACCAGCGATATGCGCGGTCTTTTGCCCCTTAACTACGCAGGAAATTATGATCTGTTGGGGAAAGATTATGAAATACTAAATTAAACAACTACAGTAGAAGACAGGGCTGGAACATGGAAAAGACTTTGAGGTAGTGCCACAGAGAAGACGTGATGAGGAGAAATAAAGTTGCTGACATGACAGAACTCATTTGAAGAAATTGGACAGAAATCTGCAAGACTTCATTAGGGAAGTTTTTTCCTGGAAAAACAAGTGCTCTCTTATGGTAAGGTAATTAACTGGAATTCACTGTCAAAGGTATTGCAATTTTGTAAATTATTTCAAGAAAACAATCATCTATATATACTAATGCTTTTTGTTCCAGATGAATACATAAGGCTTTCCCCGCCCCCAAGCTACTCATTTCTAAAGCTGTCCTGTGCTCCAACAACAGCAATTCCATCCCACGTTGTATTTAGTAAATTGCACTGAAGCGCATGAAGCCTTCCCATAATCTCTGTAAACATGGCCGTATATCTAAAAGCAACTGTTACATTATCCATTCTATTGCACAATATCTCCTATTCATGACCATGTCATCTCAGTAAAAATGAAGTTGTTTTGCATTTAGATGCCAAGTAAGATGTTCTAGAATGTATAAAATACCAATATTTCCATAAACATAATTTGCTATTCATATAGTAGATTATATCAGTCATATAATGCCTTTAAACCAAACAAAATATACATCTGGAGATTTAAATAGCTCCACAAGCACCAGGTATTTTGCTTTGAATGCATTATTACCTGTATACGTATTATCTTCTCCTGGGCAGCAGTAATGGGTGAATCTGAAATGCTTTGGAGGTTTTGTCATCCATCTGAAGTTTAGTATAAACTGACTCAGGAAAACAAGAGGCCAGGGACAACAATTTTCCTGAACCTCAGGGTGGTGAATAACACAGCTTACACATATGGTGTGGCACCTGGTGCTTATTATGTACAAATCAAACAAGCTCATCATTCTTGTAAAGCATTTCTCCAATATGTGCCCGTTAAACCCCCTTCTCTTCAATTTCTCTCTGATTTTTAAACACCATGGTCAAAAGGTGACAACCACTAACAGGAACATCTCAGTTTGCCATCAGGGAATAGACTGCAGCTGAGTTCCCCCTTTCTAAAGACTTTCATTTTGTGGTCCTTTAAGATCAGGGCACAAGACCCACCCACAACAGCTGACAGCACTTAGCAGTACCCCCCTCCCTCATTTCATCCTGTGACTATGCATTTCAGAAGCTCTAGACTGGACTGAAAAAAACACAGAACTCAAAACCGTCTAACAGGAGTAGCAGAAAGCCTGTAAAGTCAATGCAAAATCCCTGCACAAAAGAGATCAGTTAACAACCTGCATTTGAATCAACTTGCTCTAAGCCTTGCTGCAACATCCGGGCAGTTGTGGTGGTTACCCCAGTGAAATATAACCAATGCAGAATATTCTTCAATGCCGTTTAATAAAATGTAGCCCTGTAGTCTTTGCATGAGAGGGGATACGCACAGTGCAACCTCTAAAGAACTTCTCCTGAGGCTGATTCACCTCCTACAATGCTTCCCATAGCCTTTCTCCGAGGTTTGCAAGAGGCAGAACACATTCAGTGATCTAACACTTAGCAAAGAAAAGCTTTAATTATATGATAATTTGGTGGCTGGGTTAGGGAGGGTTCGCATTAAGAAACTAGATGTCTTACAGGAGCACATTGGTGAAGCACACACTTCAGAATTCCATTTTTATTTCATATGTGCTTTTTGGTCTAGATTACCCACAGAGCCCTGCAAAAAGGATGAGCTGATGCTGTGGCAGCCCCACAATTTGTATCAAATAGTATAAGGAAAAGGGACCGCCCTGCTTCTCTGAGCAGCTGCATGAGCCAAGAAGCTCTATAGTACGGCATATCAGTTACCCATTCAGTAGTTACCCCCTCAGATTCCACTTACTTAAAAAAAAAAATACTCTTTCCATCTGGTTTCCACATAGAAAAGGTGATGCTAGAGGAAGAGGCCAGAATTTTCACGTGTTTTTTCACTCTTAATTAATAATAAAAAAGACAGAATCTAGGGTTTTAAATTGTATAAGAGCTTGGATTCACTAAAGCTTCCAGAACAGCTCAAAATAAAAGTTCTAGAGTCAGGCACAGAATAGTAAAAAATAACTATAATTCAGAATAAAGAAAATCAGAAAAGATATACATATATCTCTCTAAGAGGCCATTGTCTGGCATTTTAATACAAAAGTTTGTCATGGTGCTATTTTGTGATATTTTCAAAATCGAATTCTTTTCCTTAAAGAAGAAATTTAACATTTTTTGCTATACTATACAGCTCATTGTATTTACTTGTGACATAAGAGAAAGCAGTCCTACATGAATAAGACATCATCAATAACAGGTGAAAAGACTATTGGTGGTACCTAGCTTTATAAAAACATTTTGCGGGTAAGTGAACATATATTTAACCTCTGTTAACTTTTTTTCCCCACAATTTAAAGCAAGAGCTTCACTGTCTGAAGCATCATCTATCATAAGAGGAACAAAAGACCAAAGCGCCATTCAAAGATGGCAACACAAAAGGCCTTGGGGGCCTTCCGTGCTTTCAATCACATAGCTCTGTATCCTTTCTTTCTTGATTATTTCTGTATATTACTATGTAAAACTATGCATCTATCCAATGGCAGCTCATGTGGAGGTCAGGATTTAAAATAATACTCATCCTAAACCACTAATTATTTGGATGCTTTCTCAACTTCAAGCCCTTTTTTTCTAGTTTTCACAATACTTATAGTAAACAGGTGAAGGCATCTGTCATAAAAGAACTTATCCTTAGTGGCAGTGCATTTAGGCCCCATGGCTATTTATTCATTAAATCTTTTTTAAATAATACTACTTTTCATGTCTTTAGTGCTTTTCTCAGAGGACCTCAAAACATTGCACAAATTACAATTAACAACATCCTAATCAGACTCAGATTTTTATTCTCACTTTACCAATAGAGAACGAGAAACGTGGCCATTTTTTTGCAAGATTTTTTGAAATCTTACAACAAGCCCGTGGCAGAGTTAAGAACAGAGCCCATAATCGCAGATGTCCAAATACTGCGCTTTGAACACAAAAGCATTATTTCAGAATGTGTCTTGTTTACAACAATTTTCTATGCTAGTAATTTTGTAGACAAAACGCAGCAGAGCACTGAAGTCTCTCAGTGGTTTTTGTCTAGTCATAGGTACATGAAGTATTTATTCACGCGTTGACATGAATTGTGTCCATGTAGCCTATGAGAATTCTTTCTTACTCTGTTTTCTTTCTACTACGTCTTCAATTTTTCCACCTCTCATCAATCCTCCAGAAGTACAGCACATGCATTTTAATGGAGAACACATCAAAGGTCCACAGTGATGCCCGGCTACTCAACAGAATGCCAAAATGGTGAATCACAGCTCTCAGACAAAACAAAGACCAATCTAAACACTTTAAATGTGCTCAGTTTTTAATCTCTGTAGGCAGGAATATGCTCGATGTATTTTCCTGGGCTCAACAACATTCAGCTGTGCTTCTACCATTCACACACAGTTTTTACAGCCTTCTAGAAATATCAGCAAAATCTCTAACACCTAGATCTGTTAGAACCTTGCCTTTGCCAGCCCTCCTGAAAATTTCTTTATACAACATATTAAAATTCTAGCTGAAGAATTAAAGCAAAAAATGAGGCGGAAGGATTTTTGCAGAACTTCATATACAGGATTTAGATTCTTATACTTGCAAAAGAGCATGTAAAGGGAATACAATTTATCAAGAGGAAATATGCTATATCTTAGATGAGGTCAGCTCTATAAAGCATTGTTTGTCTGCTGGAATTAGAGACAGGGATGAAAGAACAAGATTGCTTATAAGACAGTTCAAGAATTTCATCCATATCCAGTATGTTCCATCCATTCAGTAATAGTGCTGTTGTTGCACAGTGCCTCTCCCCTCTGTTGAATCATTTCATTTTTAATGGAATAAATACATAAATTTAAAATCTGAAAACTTGCCTGCAGCCATTAGCTGACTATTGACAATGTCGATATATTTTCCATGAAAAGACCCTTCCTTACATCCCTCAATATTGGCAAGTCAGAAAGCAGCATAATATGAGCAAAATGGAACCAAACGTTGAAAACCAAATTTCTAAGCCATGAAAATGGATTTTGTGTTGATCATTGTCCCTTTTCACATGATGTCTATTATCAGAACTTCCCAGTACTGAAGACAAACAGCAAAAAATAAGACGACCTGTGTCTCCAGGATGCAGCACCAGTTTTACACCAGCATGGCTCTGTAGCAGCAGCACTGCAAAGCTGTTGTGATTGTGTGATGAGTCAAGCACAAAAACCTACCCTTATGGCTGACCAGAAAAACCAAAGATCTAACGGCAGAAGCACTTCTACAGCTATTTTACTTACATCCAGATGCGCTTGACCAGGGATTAACACCTCAACACCAACGTCCTGCCAGCAGTGACCGCAATGCCAACCCCTCCCTCCTCAGCGCTGCTGGGGTGTGAGCAGGGATTGCCTTGGCTGGGGGACAAACCCCTCCTTCCTTATGCCTCCTGAGTGCCACCTGATTATCCCCACTGCTGACCAGATCTTCAGGGGAGGCTCCCAGGATGTGATGGTGAACAAACCGAGCATCTTTGCTGGGCCCTGCAAGACATCACTCAGGATGCCGAGAGACCTCATCAGAGAAGACCTAATAAATCTGAACGATCTGACTTCATAGAAGCTTTTCTTTTCTTTTTTTTTTTTTTTGGCCAGAGACCCAACATCATCTACAAGCCTGACAGAGCTCTGATGTTATTTGTACATCACATGCTGCAGATACTGTTTTGCATCAAAAGATAAAAGGTTTTTCTCTCTAAGGTACATAGCTTGTTAGGTGCTATTTGGACCTGGAGGGATGAGACGTCTGTAAAAAAACTAAAACATTCTCATGTTTTGAAGTGTTTAGAGTCCAGGCAGACCCAGATCCACCCTCCCTGCTTGCAGAGAGCAAAGCGGGCTCACATTCATTCCCATTTTTACCCCAGTACCTACTTAAATTAACTGGGAAGTGAGAGGTTTAGCACAGCTGACTGGAGGCTAAAAAACCAAAGCTTCAGAGTGGAGAAGTTTGGAAGAACTCATCCTCCTGAGAAGAAACACCTAAGCATGATATTGTCACAGAGACAGCATCCAATCAAACTGCAAGTAAATAATACATTAGAAATAAGATAGCAGGGGAAAAAAAAAAGGGTTGTGGTTGGTTTTTTTTTTTTAAATTAAACACTCTTGCCTAGTTTTCCTTAGCTAATTAGCATCCCTTCTTAGCGGTTTAAGTAACTGCTCATTTAGATCAGTGAATGATTGCTCTGAGATTAGGGTGTGGGAAAAAATCTTTCTGTTGGGAATAATCTACTTATGCTACTGTTTATTTGAGGCAGTGATAAACATAGAGATTTTCCTTCCATATGTGCCAAGCATAAGAGAAAGCAGAATGATTAATGAACCCTTGCATTTTACCAATAAATTACTAACTTCAGACACAAATTTATAGTTTTTGCCAGTACAAGACTTCACAAAAGATCATAACATTTAAATCAGTTTCATTGCAAGATATTTTGGGGTTTTTTTGAGAATGTTTATATTATTTCCGTTTGATCTGCTGGGAATGACATTTTGCACACCATTATTTATAATCTACAAAAATTAATTATGCTTCTAATTAACATCATGCAAATAAATTATTGCTCAAGGAGTTACTTATTCAGTTGTAAAGCAGGAGCTTTAAAACTGTATATATACACATTTCAGTCGTGCTTCTAGCCTTTTCTATTTTTTCCTTTCCTTTTACTTATTCGTTTCTTCCCGGATTTCTGAAGTCCATTAAAGATGGAAAGTCTGTGAAAATTTTCAGATGCTCATATTGATTTGTTATTCGATAAACAAAAACTGGATATACAACTTCATGTGCATTTATTTCCTATACAAAGGATAAGAAGTCTAAGAAAAAGAATAATGGGAAAGAAAAAGTGAAGCTATATTGACCAGTTAACGTATTCCCTTCTCACGGCAGTTGTGGAATATGCCAAAGATATCTCCAGAGACAGACACCCCATTATCTACAGAGCACAGAAACCAGACAACCACAATGCAAACTACTTTCTTTTGCCCTACTATTTTATTCAGGTGCAATTAGAAGGAGTCACCTTGTGACGAAGGTAGGACACCCTGTCCCCCTCCATTCTCACCTCCTTTTGTCAGGTTCTCAAAAAGCTGCAATTTAGTGTCAGTTCTCACTGCAGGTTTGCAGTGGACTTCAGTGGCTTGTTTCCAAGGAACAGGTCTGACACCATCCTTTTTTTTTTTTTTTCCCAGAGTCTCCCAATAGCTGTTACATGGTAGAAACTCTCCATTACAAAAAGGGCTGAGTGAATGCAGCCACACAATTACGCCGTTTGTGCCTGTTTTCCATACGTTTACAAGTTAATGATAGACACAGTCATAAAAAATATTTTGAACTGATGTTGCAGAATATTCAGAGAAAATGCACTTTGCATCATAAATATTCATTCACCCAAATTTAAGAGGTAACTACTCCACATAGGGTGTCAGGGAAATTGTAGGTGGTGTCATGTCCAGACAGAACACCTCCAGTTTCAAAATGCAAACAGCCAGAAAATAATTTGAAAACATTTGAGGGGCTGCATTATGCTTACAGAAATCATTCCAAACAAACAATCAAACCCACCCTCTCTGCTTATGGCCAAAGAGAAGACAGGGAATGGTAACTCTCAAAATCTTCATTGTTAAGCCAGAGATAGCCTAAGCAGGTTCTTTTAAAAACTAAGATAATAATTAACTACCGAAATAATTTATCTGAGGTTAAATCAATCATTCATAGCCTTTAAAAACAGAGAGTAAGCCATCTAGGACAGTTTTCAATAACATTCCCAATGTGTGTTTTGGGCTGTATGTATGTCTCTCCTTTTCCCAAGCGCAGAACATCAGCTGTGGTTCAGTACTTCAGCAAAGATGAGCAAAAACTGCCTCTGTTGTCCTGCAGACGCTGGCACACCTGCTTCTGCAGAGCTTGCTCCATGCTTTTGCAGTTCATATTCCGCAGCCAGAGTCACCGTCTGGCGGTCCACAGCGGCTCCTCTGCTCTCTGCGGAGTCGGACAGAGCCGGCGCGACCAGCCCCACATCTCTGGCAGCCGCTCTGCGAAAATCCGCCGGCTATTTTCTAGAGACTTGCTCTGGCACAGTCCGCTTCAAAGGAAGCTGCAGAAGCAGCTGGGGGTTTTTGGATGCAGCCACGGACTAAATGAATAAGATGATTAAAACGAAACAGATTTTTAAAAGACACAGCCTTGTATTTATAGACAGAGGCGACCACTGTCAAAGAAGACTCCGTCACTGTTAGCGATGAGGGTTTTGTGCACAGCAAACACAGCAACGGCTGATGAAGCCTGATCTGTTCCACTGAAAGATCCATCAGCTCCTTCCCTTGCTATTGGTGAAGCTGGAGAAGGCTGTTTTCTCCCTGGGAAAGGGACTTCATTCTCAAATATAAAGTTTTTATTAGGTGCCAGTGAGAGTTTTGCTTCAGCCACTCATTAGCTGCACAGCATCTGCCGCGGTGACATGCTGGGACCCTCAGCAAGAAGGAGAGTGCAGGTTGCTGAAGCATCAAAAAGAAAGCAAAGTGTGATGGCAGCCGGGGGGG
>VZSZ01009358.1:220024-338388 GCA_013398815.1 Ibidorhyncha struthersii | reverse complement strand
CCTGCTCATAGGAGGCTTCCTGCTGCAGAGGAGAACACAGGAGCACACTGGCACAGAGGGGAAGGGGAGGTCCTCACCCAGGCCCCCAGGCCCCACTGCTTGGGGACTGCCTGGACGAGACCCAGCCCAACTGTTTTAACAGGGGGGGAATATATGGAATAACTGAATACAAACCACTACCAGGGACCAAATGCATAAAAGAAGGGTCTTACTGAACCACTGAATACTACGGCGCTAAGACCATATTGATCTGAAAATGTACAATAGTGGTACAGCACTTTTGCTCTACATACACAGCACATACAGAAGGGGAAGTCTTTTCCGATGCTGGTCCTTGATCATCTGTTTTTCTTGGTAGTTGCCATGTGGGTCATGTTGAAAGTGTAATGAGATATCAGAAGGTATGTTGGACAGTTTAATAGAGAAGTCTAATAAACAGATGTTAGTAATGAACAGCTACTAAATATATTAACATATCTTCTTTCTAATAAAACATAACGTAAAGAAGATGGATTGTGATACTCAACAACCTCAGTACTGGAGTTAAAATTGAATTATATGGAAGAAAAAACAGCTCTGTTCTGATTTCGAAATTATGATGATCTACTATTACGATCCATCACTAGCAGAGCAGTAGGTGAAACAATAATAAATCAGCGTTATTTATAATGCAGCAAATCATAAGAAGTATCAAGAGGAGTCATAATTCATTTTCACTTCAGGTCATAATTAGACATCTACTGCATTGTACTTTTGCATAGGTATATCGGTAGCATGGCAATTCATAATCCATCACTCAGAAACAAAACAACTGCAAACTGAGTAAAAAACTATTTCTCTCCCCAGCGTATTTAATATATGCATTAAGTAACTGGAATAAGTACAGATATGCAGTACACACAAGTGATACGCCATATATTTTTTTCTATTACGATAATAATATTTCAATAATTTGTGCAAAATTCCCTAATGGCTTTTGAATTTGAGAACTCTTTCAAAAAACTGCATGCTTCCAAATATATATTTACCAGGGGTTTGCCACGCTTTTTGGATAATACTGGTGGTGATTTGCCAGCCAGATAGTGGCTGCTGGTTTCCTTCTTGGTTTCTGAGTGCAAAGACAGTCAAGGGAGCTTAGTAGCAAACTGGTACAGATTTGCATTTGAGGGAGGAAATCAGTTACTTTAAATTCTCCCTTTTTTTTTTTTTTCCTCTCAGCGTGAGAGTTTTTCCTCTCAGCCCCATGGATCATGCAGGAAGCGCTGTGCTGCTGAAAAGCAGCAACTGTGATATACACCTGTTCAGATCAGTGGAGTTTATTATAACAGGGATTAGAGAGTCTTAGTTGTATTTACAAAGAATTTCTCTCCAAAGCAGAGTGAAGCCCATGCAGCTTATTCTTCATAAATAAATACATTAAAAAAAAAAAATATGAAAAAGCAACATGAGATTAGTTTGGACATAAAGACATTGAATTTGTCTTTGGGATACTGTGAAAGCCTAACCTGCTGGAGGCAAGGTGCTACGTTTCCCAGATGCCAGATCCAAGCACCCAAGCTCCAGCGCCAACGTACCTGGTTTTTATTATGTACCCGGGTTTGTACATGCAGGGGTTTCGGATGCAGAGGAGCTGTTCTCACCGTACATCTCTTAGTGGCGCAGAGGCACAGGCAGCCCAGGTGGCTCCAAGGCAAATGCCTATACCCACCAAACGCAAGACACAACGTCAAGTTACAGCAAACGGCTTAAACTTCCCATGGGTTGTGGTACTACCAATGCCCTGTGTTACTCAACTTGTCGCCTCTCCATCCTCTCCTGCTACGACCTTTCCCTCGAGCTCTGCCCCTTCACCCAGGCTCCCGACACCCTGACCTGTTCCTGGCAGTAAGAAGCGGCACATTTCAGTTACAATTTACAGCTGGTCGAGGTCAGACTTTAACACCTCCAAGCATTATCCTACAATGCTGTTGATTATAGAATTATTTCGTGAGAACATGTCTTCCGCTTAAAATGTATCCTCACGTTATTTTTTCACTCCTAAGGCCACCGCTGGAGAAAGAAGCCACCCAATACCACAAGAAGGCAACTTTTGAAGAACACTGCAGGCAGCATGAAGGTAAGCTCTATGCACAAGGCTTTATTTAAGAAAGGTTACTAGTGTTATACCTCCTGTGGTGGAAAGGGCCATCCTCAGCAGAGCTTATTCACCCCCCCCAGCTTTGGGAGCAGGCAGAGTTAAACACATCCGCCCGGCAGGTTGGCATAAATAAAACACCACCACCCTGGAGCGGGAGGGGATCTGCCCTTCCATATCTATGTACTGCAGGTTTGGTAGAGACATCTGTCTGATAAATAGCTCATTTTGCAATCACTATCATATAATTTAGTATTTTGACAGGTGCATAAACTTAACATGAGCTTTATATAAATATTAAACAGTCTTTCTAAAAATGAAAGCTCTGAAATGAACACAGTTCCCTAGGCCTGCCTTAATAATTATTCTGAGGAAAGGTTTTTCTAAAGAAGAAAGGGAAAAAGATTTCTCTAGTGAAAGAGCATTGGAGTAATTTGGTTATATTGTATCTGGGTTTTGTGACTACCAGTTTCAGGTGCTATCAGACAGTCCCAGTGATGATAGCTTTGTACCAAGCGTTCCTTTTTTCCCTTTGTTTTGGGTTTTTTTTCTGTTTGTTTGATTTTTTTTTTCTCTTCTTTTACAGCTCAGGCTTATCTCTTTTTCACTATCCTGAAGGGAGATGTTTACTATAAATCTGCAAGGATATCACAGAATGGGATCAAGGTTGAGTGAACACACAAGAAGATTTAGGAAAGTAAGTACATGATAAAATTAATGAAGATGTTCCCTCCTGATGCTCTTCCTGTTGTGTTACCCCTTTCACCCCATGATAGCCTTTCTATTGTCCACCTCTTTCCTCCTGGCCTCTGCTCCTGCCCTTGCCGGGCACAGCTTTGTTCCCGGAGAGGCACTTAGGGATAAATCTCAAAGTCTTTGTGCTGCTTCACACACGCACGCACACACACACACCCCCCTGACATTGATTTTACACAGAATGCACTCTATTCTCGGCGCTTATTACAACCGAGATGAAAATAGTGTGGTACCACTTGTGAGGGTACCTTTCTTGTTTTGTCTCCTATTATAAAAGATCATTTAAAGAGAATGATACCGGTGAAACCTGCCCTTTAACTTCTTATAGAAATGTTCCCTCCTTTTTTGTCCTAAAATACAGTATTTAAAGTAACCTATTAGGGGGCCTTCCTTTTGTCACAATGAAACATCTAAAAAATAGTGATCTAAATGTTCTCTTGCTCTGTCCTAATGATGACAATTAAAAGTTACACCAAATGCAGGCCTCACTTTTGAAGATGTTTAATCGTGATCAGTTAAACAATACCATCCAATCTCTTTGACGATAATTAAATAACCTGTTACAAACTTCACACTTGCAACAAGGAAAACGCCTCTGGGCAGTTATAAGTTGTCCAACCCAACTGAAGGAGACAGTCTTGGGACTGAAAATTAAGAGCAAGGAGCTCCTGGCTCCTAATTCTCCTCTGTGGTTAAATCTAATGGCTCTTCTTGGCCAAGCATTGCGTGCACGTCTCAACACCCTGACAGGAACACACTATCCAAGCCACCAAAGTCTCAGTGAGAGCCACCAGGAGAATCACATAACTTCTGACACTTCTGCCTCCGTTACTTTCTTGTACATTATTTTTATAAACACCATCGCATTTACCTGTTTATAACCTATTTGCTTACTTATTACAGCTTTGTGAAACTCTATACATTCCATGCTTCACTAGATTTCTTGCTCTTTTGTTATTATTGTAGTATAATGAAACACTTAGAGTAGATTTAGCTTTGTGATGAGGATTTTCTTTTTTTTTCTTTTCCTATAACATCAGCTGTATTTCAGTCTTTTATGTCCCTACTGAAATCCCTTGCTAATATGCAGATACAAAGAGAAAATAAATATTCATGCATCATTTCTATTAAGGACTAAGTTCTGCTGGGTATGACATTGAAGGTGAAGTTTTCAAAAGATAAACTTTCCTGCAGGAGTGAACAACGTAATTCTAAAAATACTTTCTTAAAAAGGCAATTTATTAATAATGACCTTATGCACACACAATTACTGTGGAGGTGATTTTGGTGACATATCAGAAGTAAAGCGAGCCCATAAAATCCAGAATATTCTTTTAATTTATTCTTTAGTATTCAGACACTGAATATGTTTTATTGTCTTTTTTTTATTTTAGACCGGTGGGTTGATCAGATAAGCTCTGATTCATGAGACTGGGCTATAGCAGCCATCCTCCCTTAATATGCAGGGCACCGGGTACCTGATCCTGCAGCTCTGTGTCATCATGACGCTAACAAAGTAGATGAGGAAAGCCAGCCTGAACTGTGCTTTCAAAGTCTAGTCAAATAAATCTGATGTTTAATCAATTTAGTTTATTATTTAAAGGAAGGTGCTAGTAGCTGCTCACCTCAGGTTTAGGTCTTGTGTGTGCTATTTTTATACGCGAGTTATCTCATCAATGGAAAAGGGTGGATTAACTGTAAATAAATTTCACTGCAATAAGTTAATATGTATAACCGCTCCTAGTGCCACATGTAATATTCTAACACCAGAAAATACAGCCATGGGCACGAGTTGAAAATCTAGACCAACTATAAACGCAAGATACTTCAAATTCAAAATTGAGTTGATTAAATGCAAATTCCAAGAACATTTACCAGAAGTTTTCAGGAACGCTAAATCCATTTCTTGTGACTACTATATCAAATCAATTCTAATTCCTAAAAACGTCTATTTGAATATTTCTATACCACGTTACGTTGCCTTCTTCCTTACATGAATATATCCCCTGCAGTCCCTCATTATTATTTTACCAGAATGACTCCAACTAAATAGAGTATTCGCATGTGTTGAAGAACTGACTTTTAAGGCCAGGTTTTTCCAGTAAAGTACGGACCTCAATAAAGTAAGAGAACTCCCAAAATATTTAGCAATGGGTATTTTTAAGACCCGTCTGAATTTCATGGATAGGGTTTATCATGTGTGATTTCCATTCCATTTTCTTCATCTCTGTTATAGCATAAAATTTCATCAAGTGTAAATGTCAGATCTTTTCTTTTTTATTTGCTAATGTCATAAAAAGCTGAATTGTTTGCTTTGTTAAAGGGCTTACTGAGCATTGACTTTTCTTTATTTGTATTTTACTACCAAAAATGTTTTAAAAAATAAAATAATAAAAAAAAATCCCGTCTGAATTGGGATTTAAATAACAGAGCAAGGTTTGCCATTATCATAAATGTATAAAGTGCTTTGTGAGTAATAAAATGGATCATGGATTCTGGATAATTCAAACTGAAATGTTATGTTCAGTATCAAGATTAGATTACATTAATATAGTTCATTTTAAATGGTTTAAAGGCCATCAGATGCATGTGAAAAGAATCTGTATCATAACTTAGAATAAATAGACTGAGACATTTGTTTATAATGTCAGTGCTAAACAAATCTATTACTACATTTCTACATGTAACATTATGTTACCGCTGTTATTAAACAAGCAGAGCATGAAGATAAATTATAGCTTTAATTGTAAACATTACCTTTGCATATTTATTAATTTAAAATGAAACAATGTTCACTAACCTTGGATTATTTATATTTGCTAACATTTTAATTAACTTTCATTTATTTACGTAACTTCTTTGCTGCTGGTGGTCATACATAGCCACTTAATTTGTGTAATCTAATTTATTGTACTACGTATTATCCAGGAAATTTTGCTACACACACAAAAAAAAAAGAGTTAATGACTGATGGGAACCCCCTTTAAGCTCATCCTTAGATATAAACTCCAGCCTTGCTTTTTTTTTTTTTTTTAATTACACCCGTCTACCCAATATGCCAGCCATAATTAAAAAAATCTCTGCTTACCCTGAAGTGTCTCCATTTGACAACATGCCCTTGATTCAAAATTGCTAGCGTTCATTCTTAAAGTGATTTGGGGAGAAAAAAAGTCCTTGAAGGAGTCCATGTTTATTATAGCTCAATAACGAGCAGATAATGGGTTATATGGAGGAATTAAGGTCATAATACAGCCTGAAAAATTTCTTTGCCTGGTTGAAATGTATCAGAGGAAGAGAAACTGCTGAAGTTTCAAATCCCTGGATGAGTTTCAAATCCTTCTAACTTCCAGCTAGAAAATGGGAAAACAAGCTTAACAGCAAAATTCTTACTGCTGCTTTACAATGAACTTCTTTATAACTTCCCATCAGCCACACTTAGCTAAAGTGAAAATAAGACTCAGCTGACTTCAGTGGCAACTCTATTGGGCCCACCTGCAAAAATCTGATTGAGCAGCTCAGCAGCCTGGGCTTTGTCTGTCTCTAATCCTGATGACCTGATAAAAGGCAGTTATACCAGCATTTGTCTTAGGATAGAGGTTTACGTATGGCTGGTGAAGTGGATAAGAAGTAAAGCCATTCCCACACAAATGCTTTTAAAATCAATGTTAAATTCTTGTATTAAATATTGGCTTATACTTATATGGATTCTCTTTGTCCCACATATCTGGGAGAAAAAATGTTTAATAATTAAATAAAAGAAGTATTCAGAATTTATCATATTTTGTATAATTAAATTTAAAAGAATAAGTTTTATTATGAAAATGCAATAATTATCTTTAATATAAAAAAATCTGAATAGCAAGTGCCTTTAAGTAACATAAATATTTTTACTGTATTCCTCTCTCCAACGCCGGAGTTGCCTTAGTAACCACAAGTCAGAGACACTAAAGGGAACCAGCTAAATAGGCCTTAGAGTGGAATGAAATACTAATACATTTTTAATATTTAGGAGAAAGCTAAAATTAAGTTTTATAAAGGATTTACACTCTGTGATCCTTATCTTTATTCTGCTACAACATCATAGATTCTGAATAACAGAGAAGCTCAATATACTCCATCTTCTATGTGCTACTATATTCAGACCCAATTCTGCAAAATTTTACTTGTGAAAGTGCTGAAGACGACTTGAAATAAGAATGACCTGTGTTGGGGTTTAGCCAGCATTCAAAGAGAAGCTACTGGTGTCCTCCCCATCACAACCAGGTGTGCATTATTAGGAAAACAGTGGTTTTTAGGACTCTGGTCAAGACCTATCACATCTAAAATGAAATAAATAGAAGGAGATCCAGATTACTTGGTCACTTTTAATATTAGAGTATCGGAACAAAATATGGATTATTTTTTGATGTCTTTCTAAATGTCACAAAAGAGTTGGACTTTGTGGACAGTTCCCCAAAACTCCAGTTCCTCAGCCACAACGTAGCTGTCTAACTGACCATACGTCCAAGATTTTCCTGTTGTTTTAGGAAATGATCCTTTTTTTTTACTGTGACCCCCCAAACAGGATTATGCTGGTTTAATGCATCTTAATTACAAATAAATGAGCCCAAATGTTGTCATTTTCCTACTTTCCACATCCAAAACCAAAACTTTACTTCCATCTTTATCTAGGACCACCTAAACTTCTCTTTCTTGAAATAACATATACCATACAGAGTTGCAGTCCTAGCAATGTCAAAAAATACCCTTATTAATTTTAAGAAGCCATTTTTTCAAAACCTGATCAGTAATCCCATCTAAGAGCAGTTGAAACTCTTTAGTGAGATCACATGTTAATTTCTGATAATCATCACTAAAACTGTCTAATTATTCCAACTCATCATTCATTATGACGACTGAAAACTCCTTTATCAGCTCTTTTGACCTCTATAGTTTTATTATTCTTTAAATCATTTACAGCATGTCTCTTGCCATAGCCAAAATGGTGATTGACCTTAGTGATATCATCAAACATTTTATCAAGTTCATCCAAAACTTTGGGGAAGGTTGAGAGTAGTAGACAGAACTAAAAATAAAATGTTCTCAGTGGTGGACCTTGTTCACCCAAAATTTGTTGTGAAACAACATTGTAAAATTAAGGTTATATACAAATGATAAAGTAAGAATAATCCTTTTTTCCTTTAGAAGAATATTGTTTTAGTTTCTGCATAAGAAGAGGGTATTTTTAATGATATCCAATTAAACTCAATAAACCAATTAGCCTTAACTCTCAGGGCAATTACATCTCTGGGCTTGACAAAGATCATACTTCAACCAACACGCTAGCAGAGCTTAGAGACTAAATAAATGGGTGGTTTACCTCACAAGGTTATCTCCCTGATGTTATTATTCCTGACAAAGGAGCCAGCACGGCAAGAGCAGAGCAAGATGGCAAATGTGCACACTTGTCTGATCGTGCTTTTGCCCAATTTTCTTCATAGGCAAGATACATCTCCTGGCAAAGCTCAGCAAAACTCTGCACCATTCCCGCCCTTCTTAACAAAAATGGAGGAGAAAAGCAATCTAGCCATGCAGAAATTAAAATAGGAAGTGCCAAGATAATGCAGTTTTACTTTGTATGTGCTGGAAAGGCTGGCAGAGCAGAAGTAAAAGCCATCCATGCGTGGTGTACCTGGGGAGATGCGCAACTGTGAGACTCTTGTATCTGCTTTAGAAACGGTGAGTTATGCAATTCTTGGGCCGTGTTTCCCAGCAGTTCTGTTCCTGTGCAAATATCTTACAGAAGAGCAAAAGACCAAATCAAAATATTTTGCGTTCAAAAACAAATTCTGCAAAGCTTATCATAGCGTTCATTCAAAAACAAATTCTGCAAAGCTTATCATACCATCTTAAAACATCTCAGAAAATGCTTGAAGATTGAAAAACTATTGATTTCACTAAGACTAGTGAAATTTCAAACACAAGCATTTCCTTTAGATTTTATTAAGTTTAGATTCTGCAGAATCAGTCTCCTACTAATCCAAATATGCAAAATTTTATTAGGAAGAGCAAGGAAAATGAATGATCTTACTCTGAGCATTTTTTTCGGGTGGATGGAAACCCCACAAGAATGATTTACTACACAGCATTATAACTCTTCCTGCCAGTTTTAACAGATGTCTCAAAATGTAAAACTGAAAAACGTGGTAGACATTTATTATTACGATGTATACAATAAATTTATTTCTGATTTGGTTCTAAATTGATCCTTGATTTAGTTACATTTTCCTAACTAGTTTGCCTTTCCCTAAGACCTTCACTTGTTTGCATCAAGAAGCCCTAGGAAAAGAATTTGAGAAGAGATAATACTAATTCTGCTGTCACGCATTTAATATTGTGCCAGATTCGACAGTTGGAAAAAAACTTTATTTCCAGCATGAATCCTTCCATTGACTCTTAACTACAGGATTTGATTAAAGATTTTAAAAGTTACATTTGAACGTCAATGGTGAGCGCTTCCTATTTGGGAAAACGGAGAAGAGATGAAGTGGTGCTCACGTTTGTGAACCTGAACATCCAGGGCTAAATCCTGCTCTGAAATGTGGCAAGCACCGATTTCAAAGGCTGTCGCCTTTCCCCTGACTCCAGCGAGAGCCTCCCCAGGGGCACAACCTTTTGATGAGGAAAGGGGAATAAGGGCACTGAAGTACCTTCCACCTGGGTCTGCTGCTGTTTCTCTTCATGGCAGCTGATACAAATAAATATGGGAAGGTGCAGATCGCCTTTGTAGGTAGGCGGGACAACTTGCAGGATGTGCTCAGACCAGGCAGTCCGAAGGTTCAGGGTTTGTACCCAACACACGGGAGCCAGGCCTGGGTAGCCGGGACTCCAGCAAACTTCTTTTTCAATTTCACAGCACATATCTGAGATGTTGCTCCATGGATGTTGTGTATATAAACTTAATCGCGTGCCCATTTAAGCAGTACCTTAGCTATCATTTAATTGACTGTGGTTTATATCTTGCATATTTAATAGTTATGTGATTTATCCACTTAACCAAAAATAGACAAATATTAACAAATGTTATACTGTGAACTCCAATTAAATATGATGGGTTTATTTCTCTGGATTTTTTTATTGTACTAAATAAAGCTCACAAGCTGAATCTGTAGAGGAAAAAAAAATTCCTAATTATACCTTTCCAGTCTCACAAGGAAATCGAAGCATCATTGCTGATACAGCTAAAAAAGATGTTATTATGTCCCGCTCATCCTTAGCACCAGGTCTTTTTCTAGTAGCGGGTGATCTTTTGATCTCTCCCTTTTTCCTCCAGGTTAACTGCATTCAGCATCTGTCCGAAAGGCTGCAACACGTCTCATGACATTTCATAAGCTTTATAAATTCCATTTTTCCCTCTACTTGTTTCCTCTGGTAGTTTTCAATCAGTTTATCTCTCCCACAGAGCAGAGGTCCTGACCTGACACGGACCTTTGACCGTCACAGTGCTAACACAAGAGCTCACTTACCAGATCCGAGTGCCTTGGAAACCCAAAGACAGCTGGCACTTACTGAGAATGGGAGGTTAGTAAAATTAATGATGTTGTACTGAAACGCACAAGGTAAATATTTGGATATGTTAGAAGAGCATATATACCCATAAACCTCATCCATATGGACACCGCAGATGAGCGGGGGCTGAGCCAGAAAGGCAGAAACAATACGGGTGTGCCACAAAGTGGTTGCTGCCTCTCCAAAAACAGTTTGATTTTTTCCTCACGCATTTCTATTTTCTATAATTGAGTTTTAAAATAAAAGGGAGGTCGCTCTGCTTGTCCTTGGGCTTCCTGGAAAATTTTTGAAAGTCAGAGATATGTGGAAGATACCGTGACCTCTTCTGCACACCCCATGAAGGGGCAGCCAGGTGAAATTCTTAACTCAATTTGTCATCTAACTTATGACAAACACTCAAATTAAATAAAATATTTTGCGAATAATATCTATAAAATTGAATTCTCATACCAAATGCTAAGCAGAGCTATATGTTATTTTAGCTAAGATATCAATTTGGTCATTTTCAAGAAAATTAGTTAGGAAACAGCTGCATATTTTGCATAGAAAAAAACCCTCCAGGAAAATAGAGTTTATTTAAGGTCTTATAAAAGCAAGGAACACATAGCATGAATGGTGTTTTCTTCAAAACAAATCCACTCAGTTTTCACCACTGGAGAAAAAAGAACTGGAATATCTGTGGAACAATCCCTATTTTAATTATAGCTCTATACAGGTTCAAGTTTGCTATTGCTGCCACAATGTCCACGTTTGCTAAGACATTTTCTGGGTACCTGAAGGAAATTCCTGGGTAATTATGTAACCTTGAGAAATGTAAGAGGGAGAATTTGCCACCTCCAAAATTACTTCACTCTCAGGAAATATATTTGGAATGACAAAGGATAATTCATTTGTAGTTTGATGGCATACATTTCAAGGTATAATTTAAGTAACCAGTCTTACTTACTGCATTAGCTTGATTTGAAATTTCATATTCCTGCCCTCCTGCACCATCTCGAGGTCTGTGCTGGGCCCAAGGCAAGGAAATAATCTTTCAGGTTTGGATTTAGAGCTGGGGAAGTGTGGCTACGCTCAGACTCTGCACAGCCCTGTCCCAGCAGGGACACACTGAAAACGGGAATATCTGTTACTCAGCAGGGAAAATGGACCTCGGATGTAAGGGTCACATTTTTCTTCGTGTTCCTGGGGCTTCCTCACGTATACATATGTGAAGAGTGACATAGTTACCCGAATAGCAAGTAAGCTGCTTCCCAAAAGTTGTGAAATATCTGCAGCTAATGTTTCCAAACAAGTTTTGTAATAGTCAGCAGAGCAGAGGCCACCCAATCTCACCCAATAATCCATCCAAGTAGTTTGCATTTGTACCGGCAGATACACTGTGATTTAATGACATTTGAGAATGGACATATTACTGCATTCTTTGTTAATAATTTCTGCTGTTAATTATCTTTATAATATCCTGCGGGGAAGCGTGACCTCAGCTGGGTTTACATTCTACTCACTTCAAGAACAAAAATTGAACTAAACTTGCACTGTTTAGCAGAAGGGAGGTGGGGGAGAATACTGAGAGATCAGCAGTAGTCGTCAAAAGCTTGTAGAAGGCATTGGCACAGAGGACAGGAACCGTGTGATGGTTATGGTGAGGAGCATTGGGCTGTCTGTGCAACACAGGTTCTGGGTCGCCCCTTGAGGAGTGGAGGATGCAATGGCTCTCCCTGCTGAGGTTTTTGAGGACACATTCAAAACTTCTGGCAGAAAAAAACACCTTGGTATAGTCCGGTCCAGTTCTTGAGGGTATGCCCTCAGGCAGTGGAGCAGGTGACCACTTAAGGAGTCTTTCCAACAGAAACTTATGCCATTGTTTATTTTGAATCTTGATGGTCATTTTTCACCTATTGCGTTATGACTTGGGTTTGTTTGATGGATTCATGAGCACTGTAGTATCAGGTTGCCATTCCTAACACATACCCATACCCACACCCACATTTTATTTTAAGATTTTCACTCATCATATAGATGCAGCATGTCTTACCTTAGGCTAGTCTTACCAAAAATGCAGTCTTCACTTTCGTGAACACTCCTAGCAGTGTCAATGGGAAAAGGTATATGAGTAGGAATATGAAAATGGGTTCTTTGTCCTTAAATCTTGATTATTCTAGTGAAAACTAGCTTAGCACATAAAAGTGTCGCTATTAACATGTTAGCAGGATATTAATGTTGCTGGTGCAGTTGTTAAGATCGCAAAGGTTTTAATAGTTTTTCAACAATGGGTTTGTGGTTTTTTTCACCAAAAGAGTATAATTCAACACAATAGCTTGCCATTTACAAACAAGTTTTGCTTGTACTTGAGTGAGCATTTTCCATTTGCCTCAACACAGAAAAAAAATCAGGCCCTGATGTTAATAGGTAAGCCCCTGGATTTGTTAAATGCAACAGCAGTTTTGCCATGGGCTTCAGTAAAAATAAATAAATAATCAGGATTTCAGTTCAGTCCTTACATGTCCATTCTGCTATTCCTTCTTGCTTTTGTAATTAAGCATGCTCTAGCTTGCTCAGTACAGTTCATATTAGTTTACAAATAAATCTTTCATTGACGTTATCCTACGGAAATGGACTAATCGCAATTCAGAACATAAATTATGGGAGCATAAATAAGAGAGCTTCTCTTTTTCCCCCCACTTGCTCCATCTTCAAGTCTGACTTTGATTGGATTGGGATTGCCAGTAGCGTTGGACAGTTTACAAGCTGTCCCCAAAATCCTGAATGATGTGTTTCTTGCTGAGTCTATGCCCCACAGGATCCGCCAAGCAGGCATCACACTAATCCAGTATTGAACTATTCAAGCATGTGGGAGTTCAAGCTGTCAAGAACTGTAAGAATCATGTGTAAGAAACCCAGCTTTTTCTCTCTTTTTCTTCCCCAGCTCATATATGTAACTACATTTATCAATATGTTATGTGTTCACCTCACCACTAGCCTATCTTGATTTCTTGCTTTGAAGAAGCTGCTATAATCAATCTGAACCAATCTAAACAATTCAAGGCACCTCATATGTTCACTTCAGAAAGAGCTTCTGTGAAGGAAAGGCTTTTACAATTCACACAAGATGGGGATGCCAGGGTAGGTTACTGAGACAGGATAAACCTCGGAGTGCTCACAGACTTCCACTGAACCCTGAACAACTCTCTGAACCTCTTTTTCCCCTTACCTACAAACACTCTCAGTATGGCCTCCAAAATCAGTGGTTAGTTTGACAATCAAGAATTCATGCAAACCATCAACAACCCCAGTTTGTCCCCCCATGAAGTTTAAAGACAGAGAGGAAGAAACAGGCTGATCCAGTGCCATGGGACTGCTTGGCTGCGTGGTGCTCCTGCTCCAGCTCCCTCTGTTGCTCAACGGTTTGCAAACGACGCAACGCAATTTGGTTTAAATACAGGGTTTGGCTCAGCTTTAAGGATAATATATAAAATTCGAGCCACTCTTCAGAAATGCCTTGACACAGACTTACTCCTGGGTGACACAGTGTCATTGACCCTGCATTTCTCAGAAAGGTCTTCAAGAAGGGAGAAAAAAGCCCTAAATTTTTGGTCATGCTCAGTGTGGAGACCCGCTATTGCGTACAACCAAAAAAAAGGCAAAGAGAAACAGACCAAGAAGGCAAACGTTCCTCAGAGTTGTTATGTGACCCCGTGAATGGAAAAGACCCCAGTTTGAGCTCTCAGCAGCATAGTGGGCAATATCTATTTCAAGAAAGTGCTTTTATCATTTATTATGTCATAAGCAAAAGAGTAAAATAAACTGTTTATTATCATGTATAAAATGCTTTTGACCAGCCAACTGAAAAACTAATTTCATTTTCTCATTACACTGCCTGAAGCATCCTTTAACGTCAATTTTTATTACAGACAAAGAAGGGAAATTAAAATGATCAGTTACAGTGGAAGAAAAAACATTTGTTTCAGAATTTTAAAAAGTAAGACTAATAAGCACTGAAGCTGCTAATCATCCTTTGTAATTACCATTAATTTTGCAAGAAATGGAAGAGGGGTCCTAGGGATCTGTACTATAATGCCCCAGAAGGAACTCTCCTGTGTGGAAGCATTAAGCTTTCTAAGAAAACTTGAAACAGTAGAGCCAGGAGTCTCTGTAGAGACTGCTCGGTCTCATTGCACTGCAATAGGAAAGTTAGTTATATAGATGCTCCCTAAAGGAGAATTAGAGGCATTTTTCTTGCTTCTAGGTGGAATTTATTGGTCTCCTTTGGGTACGATTAAACCAGCTTCACCAGCACCGTCACATGTCTCAGCATCTTTTATACTTCTAAAGTGCATCAGATCGCAATAGTTTTATGCACTTACCAAGCAGGACAAGAAAATGCCCACAAGGGAGGTTGCTCAGAACACCCCCACCCCCACGGTGGGTCATCGCAGCCTTTTTCCTCCACAAAGGAGCCATGCTAGAGCAATCCCAGACTGAAAGTGGGCTCTGCGGTGATCCCTGAAAGAAACACAGGAAAAAAAATAAAAAATAAATGTGCACCTACCAGTGACCCAGTAACTCATTTTGTACTGTACACACCAGGTGTGAAGGCCTTTTGGAGACATGAGGCCAGGAAATCAGTAAGCAGCAAGACCGAAACTGTTAACATAAGTATTTACCATTTGGTGATTTTTTAAATTTTTTTCTTTTCTTGAAAGATTCAAAGAGTGCTATCGAGCTCATCACCATACAGTGCCTGGCAGAGCCTCTAGCAAAACATTTAATAATCTGATTCTTGCAAGACCTTCCATGTGCTTCAGCTACTGGGGACTGGCAGCAAGGAGGACCTTCACAGATGTAATGGCAACTGTGCGATGGTACCAAAATTGATGTGCTTCTTACAAGGAGCTTCTACCATAAATTCTACCAAAGCAACATGTTCCAACAAGACAATACCACAGTAAGGTATTTCATAAGCAAAGAAAATGTCACATCTTTTTGTGCAACAATTTCATAGGCATTTCCAACCCAATTTCCAAGCTACTCACAGATGTAGGAATTCAGGCTATTCATTTTCCTGGGACAGCTTTAGGGGCCATCCTGTTTCCTCTCTTTCCTTTGACATTTTTTTTTTCTCCTTTCCTTTTCCATCATTTTCTTCCTTTTCACAGAACACCCAGGACTTCAGTGGGAATGTTGAGTTTCCAATGATGACAGAATACTACCTTCTACTATCGCTGTCTCCCATGGAAAAGACTCCAGGGAAGTATATGTATAAATATATGAAGTTTTAATTCACCTACATATTGAACAGTCATCTTAAGATAGCAGAGTTGGTGATGGATGGAGGAATGAAGGCAGAAATGTGCGCTATGAATGTAGTCGGCTCGGTCATTTTCTGGATTGAAACTACAGGGAATCGATCCTTACCCACCTCCAAAAATCAAATTAGAAACCTCTTAAACTCTGCTAAAAAGCTAATTCTTAGGGGGCATTTACTTTCAAAGCATCCTCCAGGACAGTCCTTCCTGGGTCCCAAGAGAGATGGATTGCTATGGCTGGTTGAGGCCTGATCCTCAGCTGTTGCATTTTGGTGGTTACTCTAATTTATTGAGTAATTAGCCCAACTGATATCTCTTCAGAGTATATTTTGTACATGCCTGTTTGCAATGATATATGCAGTGTCAAACATGAGACAAAAATTTCCTCATTTAGATCTAAGCCCAAAACAGGTGTTTTCTCTTTTGTTTCCTGAAAATTGTTTAAATATATTCAGGCATGTGCTTGAATGATCACCACTGAAAGCTAACTTACCATCTATCTCCTTTCTAAATGACATGTTGATTTAGGACTGCATGGCACATCAGTTATAACATGACTAAGCCCATCTTAATTATTCTTTTATTTAAGTCTATACGTTATCTTTAGGTGTTTCTCCGCCAGGCTAACATTGAGATTGTGGCAAGTACCCTTCACTTTAAAGTTCTTCTGGCTCATATCAGGCAAAATTAATGTTATTATTAAGCTGTTGAATCCTAATGTAATTCATCTTAAAAATAGGCAGCAGCAAACAGTTAATGCATAAGGGTGATGAACAAAGCTCGCTCTTAGTATTCTCCCAGGAACTTACCACTAGCTAACGGTATGCAATGCAGTTTGCTTGGACTGGTAAAACAATCTAGTCTTTCAGGACGTAAAAGTAATATAACACTGGATTAAGGGTACAAGATGTGCTAGAATAATATTTCCAGAAAGCAGGAAAGACAGTTAAAACAGAATGCACTGTGTATACAGAAGTAAATACAACATTTTGAGAATACCTTCTATTATGCTTGTGAATATTCTCAGGAGGACAAGGAGGCTTTATATCATAGATAATTAAATGCAGGCTCTTTACTATTATATCTGTTGTATTCCAGAGAGCAGTAGGTTATAGGGCAATAGACTGAAATTAGATTTTAGCAGAACATGTGTCCTGACCTTTCTTTTAAAGCAGATCTATTTACTTTATAATGCAGTTCATCTTGTAGGAACTGATGTACTCATAGCCAGTGTAAAGGTTAAGACATATGTGACTCTTAAACCTTCTTGCTTCTAACTCTGACATAATTCTCTTTGTTTATATTGTGCAAAGAGATATTTTAAATAGCCAGTGTTGAAAATAATCTTTTTTGTGGTGATGTTAATTTCAGCTATCCTAACGTTTATACATGCAGTGGAGCAAATGCATTTCTAAATTGCAAATCTAATGGGCCTGATCTTCTCAGCGTAAATCAGAGTAGCTCCACTGAATCAAGTACTGAAGCCAACGAAATTTCCCTGATTTATATCAAGGTACCTAACTTGGAGCTTAAATGGGTTAAAGCCAGATTTACATCATTGTAAGTGATAAGATCTTGGCCTCGTGTATTTTGATACATTATGGGCCAGATTGTGAAACCCTTATGTCAGTGGCAAAACTTGCATGAATAAGTGCTCGCTGATGTGACTGTGGGCTGCACAATCTGGCTCTACATTACACAGATGTAAACAAGTAACCAAGAGAAAGTTATTAAGTGGCTTTGATGATCTCATAAATAAACACGTCATGACACTTAAGTAGCTTTAATAGTATCAGAACCACAAGAAATATGTACAGTCCTATATTACACATGCCCTGTGTTGTGGTCTTTAAATATAATGGATGAGAGTTGCTTCAACTATATCATGCCATGATTCTGGATACCATTTGATTTGCAGAGAAAAAATAGCATAAAATAGGACAATGTTGCTCTATGCAATGCAAATAGGAGGTTTTGCACATTCCTCACTACTCTTACTGTTGTTGTCTGTTGATCACCCAAAACCTTTTTCCTTTGGTTTGTGATCTTGTTTTTTTCCTCCTGTTCTTATTTTTCTCCTCCTTCGTGTAATTTATTCTCCTAGCAAGACCTTCACATCTTGAACGCTACATTTTTTTTTTGCACTAGGTAAATGTATGCATTAATACTGCTAGTAATTGACCACTGATGCGTATAATAGATATTATTATCTGTGTGTGTGTTTGCGTGCGCACATTGCACAGACAATAGCACACATGTACATATATTAACAAATTTTCATTCCATGTACATCACATAAGCTAATTCGCAAGAAACACAGTCATAAATTTAAGTGTGACAGCATCCAAAGTCTCGAGGCAGTTACTACGTAGCAGATCTCTCAAAATGCATGCCCACCCCTGGAGCCCCTGCTATGTCCTAGCAGAAAAATGTTTTGTGACATGACGTCCTTCAGCCATTTAGGACCTGTACAAACATGTTCCCATAACACATCACTTAGCAGAAGGTGAGAGATTATTGAATTAGCTCATTGACCATGTCTGTAGCTCTTAACCACTAAACGCTGTGGAAATTATCACAGCCAAACGCATGGGTCTTTCTCTACTAACAGTACCTTGAGCAAGAAACACAAAAGAAATGGAAGAAAATAACACTTTACTTTCAGACAAATGTTGCTTCGTTTTAGAGAAGCTACCTTTAAATCTAATCTGTTTGACCATTTAGATAATGATCAAAATTTGCAACATACAGGGATAATACTTTAACCTTCAGTTGGGTTGGGAGGGGGAAGTAAATGTGGCACCTCAGCAACTTCTCAGACATTGCAGGAAGCAGAACAGAAGGCTTTTATAAAAGCCTCTAGAAAAAAAAAGAGCAACTAAGAGATTAGCTGACAGAGCCTCCTGGAGACGCTGTAGGCTTCAAACTCATCCCACCTCAAAGCTGCTTGCTTCTTCCAAAGTGTGTTTCGTCATGGACCAGGAATCACTCACTTCCCGAGGGGCAGTACTCAGCTCATAGCACATCCACCAGCAGTGGCACCTCATGGGGCTGGAAATACAGTTCCCAAGGAGCACGTTGTCTGTCTCAATGTTTATTCTGAAAAATGTGTTTCTGTTTGGGTCAAAGGACATTCCCAACAAAGTTAAAGTAATCTGAACAAACAAAACAGAAAGGTAGAAGTGTAAAATGTGTTGTGCACCTACACAACAGCACAAAAATCTACCTTAATCTTCCGGAGAAATATAACAAACGTTATGCCTTAGAGAAAGAATGTTTTTATTATTATTTTCAATGTGTTAGTTTTTATACTTCTTGCTATTGCCATTCCTCTCATTCACTGTACGGAATTCATATGAATTACAAATTCCAGTTTTACAAGCCATAGTAAAAAGAGCAATAAGTAGTAAAACTAGGAGGTTCCAAGGGGAGAGTTGGACCAATAGCTCTGTTCTGACATGATATGATAAATATCGATTCACCTGGCTGTTAGGCCTTTCTACTGGATTATCCCAAGTCTGTTTTTATTACTGTGTGCAGAGAGGCGTAGGGCTACACCGCAGGTTTTAGCACAGTTAGCGAACAGCAGCACTGTGGAGTCCCAGGCCCGCGAGAGGTGCACCGGCAGCAACCGACCCGGGAGCCTTCTGCACAACCCGCCTCCTCCCAGCAAAGCTCACCCTGCAGCTTTGCTGCAGTTTGCTGCTAAAGGCTTAAAAAACAAGACCAAAAAATTCTTCTTTTATAAAATGCAAGCCCAAATACATAACACCTGGGATCATCTAATTTGCTGGTATCAAGTCCTACGTGTAGGGTATACAGGGAAAAGAAGGGCCAGGGAAGGGTGTTTGCCAGGAATATTTGCTCACTGGACTTTTTCCCTCAGGACCAGGGGAAGTAACAGATGATTTTAAAGGGTGACGCAGGGTAGGAGTTGCACTACTGCCTGCTCAGCTCTGTGGGGAACTGCACTCTCAGCAGGCGCCCCAGTTCCTCTGATACTCCTGTCCTTCATCACACTTTCCTCTATTTTATGGCCACCCATTTGAAGAAGTGCATCTTGCTCATGGCGTTCAGAGAAGAATTCCAGGTTTCTACGAGAGAACCAGACTTCAGAGAAGCCCTTATGTATTCTGATGGAATAGCGCTTGTTACCAGCAACAGTACCAGGAAGAAAAGGTCACGATGGCTAATAAATACAGCTGCAGCCTAACCACTATCACATCTGCTGTGGAAAGGAGAATTTGGAGGGCTGCAATCACTAATGTTGCTGGTGGTACCAGGAAGGGCTGAAGAGAGGGGCCCTTGCAGTGACGAAGCAGCAGGGGGTTTCCCTGCAGCATCATCTGTGGGTACCCAGAGACTCCAAGGTCTCTGGCAAGACCAGAAACTCTGCCCCTGTCACAGTCAATGGGAGGCGAAACGACAGAGAAGCTCCCTCTCTTTCCCCTCAAAGCGAAGTTTTCCTGCAAGAGGGATGCTCTGTCCTGGAGTGAATAAACAGCTTTGAAAGAAGGTCCGTATGCTGGATGCTATATGCAGTCCGCTCACAGGAGTGAGAAGCAGCTGAGAGGCTGTAACAGAACATACGGCACGCTGCGGTCTGCGCTTCCCGGCGCTGCTCCAGAGGCACCCATGAGATCGCCCCCGCGAGCACCAACGTATGCACAAAGGGGCTGTGGGGAAGTTCTTGCAGCCCCTGGCACGGGTGCCTCTCGCCTCCTTTCCCTGCTCTCCCCTTTCCCTGACACTGCCCTTAAGTTTCTAAACTCTCACTCGTTCTCCTTCCTTAGGCAAATGCATGTAAGGGCTGCATTATGCACAGGAAGATAAAGGAAATGGTGAATCATGAAAAACAGTAATTAATGCTGAAATGCCATGTGTGACGCTTTTTTTAATACATTGCATGAGATTAGTGGTTTATATGGATATTTTTTTCCAATAAAAGACTAGGCTTTCTCTTACAACTAAAATAAAAAACAGACTATGAAGCAGCACCAAAACCACAAGCTTGGTAACCATGCTCAGTAATGTAATTTCAAGTCCCACAAAAATTTACTTATTCTGGCAATCTCAAAAATCTGCGGAGCAGTTACCACCAGCATAATAAAAGATATCAGCACTGATTTTAATGTAAGCCAAGTGGCTTCTGCAGTGTTCTTAGAGAAAAAGTAGATATATTATGGAAAAGGCCTTACATAATAACCTTTTTGTAAAGCTTGGATGGCAAGATGATTCTGTAAGACACTGAAGTCACATGTCATTAATCAGAAATGACAGTCTTTATTCATGTATATTTGACTGAAACTGCATAATTTTAGCCTCCAATAGCCCTGGATAAATGACCCTAAGTACAGCACTTTTTCAAATTGACAGTGATTGATGATGCACCGAAAAATTATGAACACAGAAGAAGTAAACATGAAAAATAGACAAACCCTTTGGTATCACACAGATTTCTTGTTTTCACTTTTCCAAATCTTTCCCTCTCATTTTTTATCTCTGTAACCTTGCTCATCATGTTTTAATCATTTTTATGCTACTGCATTTGTTACATTTTGCCTGCAGTGCCCCCACACTAAACCCTGAGCTTGCTGAAAGATTCATTCAGATAAATGGAATTGATTTCATATTTTCCCATTCATGAAAAGAGTCTTTAAAGTTGGAAACTCTTTATGCAGTATGAAACTAAAGAAACTGATTACTTCTAGGAAGCATTTATCTACATCCCTTGACAAAACTGCAAGGCACTTACTCACATGAGCAGCACCCCTCACACAACAAGGGGGTAACCAGCCTCACTGGGGCTGCAGCAGCAGCCCTGTAATGTCCAAGTCCCTTTTATAAACACAAAACACCTGACTGACCATGGGATGAATAATGTAAACAATGTTCTCTAAGTAATTAAAACCCCACCCTATTGATCTTCTTACAAACCACTATGTGCTCGCACTAATCGATGCAATAGTAAAGAGAAACGAGCACCTAATTAACTTTTTTGTGCATAAACTAGTCCTCATCTATAACAGTAACTGTTGCTGGAATTAATTACCGACCCCACCTCAGACCTGGCACAGCTCTGCATGTGCCTCGGCACCAGCTGATGCTCCGTACATGGAGACGACACAGGTATGAGCCTGCATCTCTACCAGGGACAGCATGACCAAGCACGCTGTGGAAGAGGCAGGTCACCTCTTTGCTGGGAGGGCTGGTCCGTCTCGCTGTGACCCACCAGGACGGGACCAGATGGGAGATGGGAGATGGTGGGAGATGGGAGATGGACAAGTGCTCTCCTGCACCTATTCCCTCTGCCCCCTGCAATCAATCACACAGTGAGATGTGGTTTCTGGTTTCAGATGGGCTTTAGATGGTGCAGTCTACAGAACAGATTTCATACCATAAGCAAAACGGCTGAGCAAGAGGAAAGACAGTAGCTTGCAAAACGTATAAACATTTGGACTTATGTTGCAACTGATCTCCCTACAAAAAACTTTAAGGTCTGAAGATGAAATTAGAAATAGATGATGGCCCTATTTTTTTCTCTTCATATCAAGTATTGGCCAAGTATGAGCATAGTCCAGAAATCATCATAGTCCTGCCAATTCTTTTTGCTACCAAGGCTGATGGTTGAGTTGATCCATCACGCAGTTTTATTTCCCTGTTACAGCCAGCATGTGTGTGTGTGTGCAATGAGTAGTCGTCCTAGCAACTGCAATGCAGTTCTAGATGCTGCTTCTATCTGGAGCTATAAGACAACGCAAATCTCTTCTGCCTGTCAGGCTTAAATGAAAAGTTTTGGGGGTTTTATTTAGTTGTGGGGGGTTTTTTAAACCAAATGAGTCTTGATTTCAGCAAGTACTAGCAGTTGTTATGAAGGTAAAAATGAACCTTTAAAACTGGTTCCACTGGTATTAGTTCACTGTACTCCAAAGCTTTGAACTGATTCCGGGAGATTAAAATTCTGCATTCATTAAGAACACACTGGTGCATGTTCTGTTAGCCTGTACGAAATGAAAGGCTTTTATTGGCTCTTTTCTCTATCATGAGAGTGACTTTCATATTGGATTAATAAGGCTAATATTGCCACTGCATTATCACTTTATGAAAATTTGCTAACAAGATTTGAAATTGCTTAATGAAAATATCCCAGTTCTTCCAAACACCTACCCTGCTGATCACCTGCTGAACACCGGACTGCACGGCCACTGTGGAAAACGGGAGCAAGTACCCGATGCCAGGAGAGACAAACTTTGATTTTCTCATGCATTGCATCATGTCATGTCATTCCACATCAAGGTCCCCTGAGTTACACCGTGTCAGCCCAGCTTAGGGCTTCACACAGTGTAACAGAAGGCGAAACGGTGTAATCCAAAGCAATAAGCTCTAAGGAGCCTGTTGCCTCATTAAAGCACTTGTGCAACAGGGCTGGGTGCTGCCACGATCGATACTCCCAGTCTGCCGAGCCCTGCACCCCGCTTCGAGCAGGGCCAGCACAGGACCCCACACTGGTCTCCAAACTGGGGTGGCAAGACTGTGCTGTGACCATCTGCCCCCAACCGTGCTGGGCAGAGGGAGCAGCTGGAGTACACAGGGATTTACCCTAGCACGGACCTGCTGGCACTTCCCATATTTCAGAACAAAAGTAGAAGAAACCAACCCCAAACCAACAGCAACAAAAGTTATTCCCTGCTGTTTACTTTGAACAGCATCCACTGTTGGGTTGAAAATGAATGGCACTTTACCAGCCATGTAGTTTTAAGCTTAGCTTGTCCCACTCTGCTGTTCTCACCCTGAGAGGCACAGCAGCGGTTTGGACACGTGCAGGGAGTAGCTGTGGTTGCTGATTTGCAAGTGGGAAGATCTTGGAGGCATTTGCCATCCAAAGACCCCCGGGAGCACTTTGGGACTAGGAGAACAATCGTAATAGATCTGCAGAGCAAGTCCACAGGTTTGTTACAGGGCCGTTAAGAGGACCGGTTCTCACTTCTTACAGTACTTGCTGAAGGCCATCCGACTAGTCTGGAAAGCAATAAAACTCCATTTTTCCCTCACTTCCAGCTGTCACAATTTTTTACTGGGCCGTGAAGACAACAAGAAGGAAAGCTGGAAAAGTGTTGGTCGTAATTCTGCATTCCCTGGCACATTTCTCAGCCGTGGAATTATGCAACAGAGGAATCTGTCCTCGGGTGTCTGCTTTTCTCCTGCCATAAGTCATGGCTTGTAACACTGCATTCAATACCCAGTGAAACAAAAAGAGCCCCTCTCTGTAGGAGGCATTTGGGTCGAGGTTAGCTGCGCGAAGGGCTCCATGCAGGGAGCAGTGTGCTGTGCTCCGGGCAGCACTGAATGCAAGTGTTTATCCAGCAGGAATCTGGAGCATCTGAATTTCTCTTTTGTTTGTTTTTTCCTTTTTTTTCTTTTTTCTTTACTATCTTTTCATCCAAGTGAAAAGCTTACGGGGAAGAGCCACTGTGCAGTTTAAAAACAGATTAGCGAGCAGATGTTCATCTAATCCAAGCACCCACCATGAATTTTTGTTTATTATTAGATCATGTTTATACCACAAGAAAGACGAGGCTGCTACCAGAGCGTGCATTCATGTGTTGCTCATCAGGGCCATCCTACTGCAGGTTTTAATGCAGATTTGCACCAGCTGAGATTCACCAACACTACAGAGACATCTGATGTCCGGCTGTGGGCCGTTAGGGCTCATTTTCAAGCTTATAGCCCAGACCATTTTCCATTTACTGTTTGGTTTCTTTTCAATTCTCCGGAGGTTGATATTATTTCACATCACATCTGGGAAACGTGTACACCTTGATTTGAGCACTGTGCCAAAGGCAGGTGGATCTGTTGGTTACGTCACTAATTAGTCAATCCCCAGCACAAAAGGCATAAGCAAAGTTACACGAATCAATGCAAATAAAATATTAAAACAAGAACTCCCAAACAGTCTACACGTATTGATCAGACAAGAAAAATCACAGAAACAAGCAAAACCCCAGCCCCTGAGCCAACTTCCAACATGGCAAGGGAGGGACGCGAAGCTCCTCGTTCTCATTCACACAAAGGTTACTGAGGCATCACTCTGGCAACATAAAGATACCTCAAAGGGGATATAAATATTCAAACCTTAAGGTCCATTTATATTGCTAGAGGGGGGTAAAATGGCCTTAGGGTAAATGAGAATTAAGGTAATAGATTTTAAGGCCAGAAGGGATCACTGTGATTACCTAGTCTGACCAGAGTTTTACTCAATAATTCATTTATTGAGCTGATGTTTTCTGGTAGCAGGAGTGCATCTGAGTACCACACGTATTTACTGCACAGTGAGCCATAAGGATATTCTGCAATGAGTACGCCAAGGCTACGCAGTGCAGCGAAGCGCTCTTGTGGTATCCTGACATCCCAGTTGTAAGAGTTGGGGCCCTTGTGTTTGGGGTACGTCCCACCAGGCTGGGAGTGCTCAAGCTAATCGTACTGCTCGAGCATTTCGGGTGGGCTACAGCGACAAAAAGAACGGCCAGGACAGCTATCCCAGGAAAGTACTCAAGAGAAGCTCTTTCTTCAACCGTTAAGGCAACTGACTTTACATGTGTGGAGAAGTCACAGACTGACACCAGAGACCATATTTATATTAATCCTATCGTTCTGCTGCTGGTGGTCATGTTCATTGGTGGAAAGAAACATGATGCTGAGAAACATGGTGCTGAGAAACACAGCTCTGGCAAAAAGCGAGGAGGTGGGAAGACGTCAGCTCTGTGGTGGAGGCATTAGTTCCAGCCTGAAACATGAGAGGATGCAGGCCCTGACCTTGGGGCTCATCTCCCATCCTGCCGGGTACAGACGTTCATATGCGCAGTGCTGGATCAAGCTCTTTGTGCTCTAGATGACCTATTTGTAAAAAAATTGGGTTCAAAAGTAGGCCCTTGCAGAAAAGCAGATGCTGCAAGTGAGCTGTACAATCTTGGGTAATTAAATTGTAATAAAAAAATTGCTTCATTCATTAACTATGGTAATTAACCAAAAAGCAATAGGACACCTGCTATTTTCATTATAACTACCCAATATAATTCAGGGTGCAACCTCCATGTGGAACAGGTCATTAGACTTAACATGGCTTCAGATTATTGTATTAAACAGCTCATAAATATCCTCACTTTTTATTTCCAATCACTGCTTTCAACAGTTTGACCAAAAATGAATCCTTAGCCCAGGATTTATAACAAACAACATTTCACCAGGTTTCTAAGAATATTCTCATCTTCTTTTGTTCATTCCTCTAGGCCCTATATAGCACGAAATGTAGTCTTTATAGATCTCTCAAAGTTCAGTGGGTGTTGCCTCCTGTTTTCTTTATTTGTTATTTAAATGTGATAATGTACTGTCTTACTGTTATTTTTATTTTTTACAGTGTGCCAATACATGGAAGTGTCTCCCCTGCAGAGTACAGTATGACAGACAAATGTACTGGAGATGCAAAAGAGGACTTTTATTTTTCAGTAGAAGGCGCTTTTTTTCACATCCTGAACAAGAAGGATTTATTGTCTAACCGTATGGATGTCGATGCTGAGCCAATTCCATGTCCCAGTCCGACAGGGTTCTTACTGTAATAATGTATTTACCCAAATAACAATCATTGCAGCAATTGATTGCAAGGATCCAACCAAACACATTTCTCCCAGTTTTAGTTTAAGTAGTAATGGAGTAGTAATAAGTAACAAGAAAAATAAGATGAATTCCTATAAAGTGACAATTTCAGTGGCTTTTCTACTGTCAAAACTACCCCAAAGCTCCTAAGCCGTGTCTTGAGAATTTTAGCTAAGCTTCTTCTTGGCTGTGTTTTGTAAGGGCTCTGCTTATTTTCAGTTTCAGCTGTACAACTTGTACAGCACATTGAATGATTTAACCAAGCAGATTTAGAGTTCAGTAGACAGTGTTCTTTGTTAGATTTTAGTCACATACCAAATTCAATAGACTCTCTGCTGCAGGAGTACGTCAAAATGCCAGGAAGGCATGAGACATTGTTGAATATGTTGGAGTTTATTGTTTAGAAAAAATTAAACTCGGTCTCTCATTCAGTCTTTAATTAAATAGTCATACGCTAAAGCTCAAGGGACAAAGGAAAAGAGAGAATAAAGACAGTTGTTCTGTAAAACACAACAGATATTTCTTTATATCTGTATTGAACAAGTCAGTATATGTCATCTTCTCTGAAAATAAATACAAGTATTTTGGGTAAATGTGTTCCAAGCAATGAATTACCATCACTACTGCTAGCTCTTACCTACGTAAGATCATTAACGAACAGACAGCTTTTCTGCATAAATAGAGCTGTGTTTGTTTCCTAATAAGAACTGCCATCATATTCTCTGCTGGTGAGTTTTGGAAAACAAGCCTTAGATCTCTCTGTAAAGACCTCACACAAAAACTGAACAGCCATATGTGATAGCTAGCTAAAAAACAAGTCGTTTCTCTGCTCCCTGTCTGCAAATTTGTCCTTAAATATGAACACTGAGCAGACTGTATGTTAGATCCTAGGCATCAGGCATCAGCACTAAATTGCCTAAGCCCCGAGAACTGCCAGGAGTCTGCCGAGCCTCCCATTTCAAGGAATCCTTTCAAAGGCCACTATTAGCGGTCTGACCTCAAACCCGCCCAGCTGGATTCGGAGTGGGAACACCTGAGAAGTGCTCAAAGCGTGGGGAACCACACCACAGAAAACCAGCAGCCCTTAACTAAGTCACCCCTGCGGTGCTGGAAGGATTTGCCCCCTCCGGGGGTCCCTGTGGGAAGCGTGCTGCTCTCCAGCAGATTTCTTGCTGCAGTTTGCTAAACCATGGAACCAAGATTTTCATTTCATGCTGTCCATGGGACATCGGCCTTACCACTCTCTGCCATGTTTGCCCAGACAATAAAGCATGTCAACAACCTACATGAAAAATAACAATGGGTTTGGCTGCTTTCTGGCATTGACTGTATGATTGTCAAAATAAGTAACAAAAAAGATAAATCTCGTTTACCTTGGTAATTGCTAAATTGTGTGACAGAAGTCCTTTATTCCTGCAAATGTAATGAGAATAGGAAATGGTACAAATTCTAAACGATTTAATGACAATCTTTAAACTGTAAACCTGTTTTCTTCCTTGCAGACCTTATTCGCTGTAACCTGCAGCAAATCAATCAGTAGCTCTTTAAAGTGAGCTTCTTAATATTCATATTCTTAATTATCTATTTAATGTAGGTAGTGAAAGCTCATTATTCCTCTTCACTCTAAATATTTTTAAATGCAAACTGAAGTTTTAGAGGGTTATGACCAAATATGCACTATTTTCTTACACTGAATTGTGAAGGTCAGTGAAGTCATCCGATTAGTGGTGATCAAACAGCAGCCACTTACAGGCAGGAGCCTCCATCTGTTCCCATCGAAACTGAGAGTTACTCGGACAGGTCAGCAGAGCAGGGTTAAGTCAAAGCTGAGAGGTATTCAATTTTAATAATATTTGAAAAATAAAATAAGAGAAAACTCCTGATTTACTTACAGTTTGGTTAAAAAAGGAAAAGTAGCAGTTACTGCTCAGTGCTCAACAATTAGGCTTAAGGCTTGGAAGAGGCTAACTTAACTCAGCGTAGTAAATTTTCCCACTTTCTCAGCCTCCCGTTTTCACAGATTTTGCCTACAGTTTGTTCATGAAACTCAGCTTTGCCTTCCCCATTCTGAAACTTCCCAAAGCCGGAGCAACCTTTGCAGTGGTTTTTAAATTAGTCCTTTAAACATAAGACCTGAAAATAGGCATAGCGAAGGTTTACCCAGCCCATTCTCCAGTGTCCAAGCTCAGCTGCTGTGGGACGAGGGTAAGCGCAAGATATGCGCAACATGGTATTTTCCCAGCTTGCCTTCCAGTCTCCAACACGTTTTATCTAGGGGGCTTCCCGAACCAGAAATGGTGTCTTTGCGTTGAATAAACCTGAATGGATTTTCCTTGATCAGTTTGACCTGCCCGTCCTTTGAGCCCACATAAACATTTAGCATCCTGACGGAGGAGGAGTCTGTCAGTTTGATTACATGTTCTGCAAGAGCAACGGGATGGCCGGTGCAGGTGCTTTACAGACAAGGAGTGCAGGATTTGACCTTTGTCATGAATATGTCAGAGCATGTCTTTGGCTGAGAGTACAGTAGCTATGTGGCAGTTTTGTTGTTTTTTTTTTTTTTTTAAGCAGAAGTTAACTTTTTTATTTAGCTGAACAGGCTTGAAGTAAAAATCTACCGACTTTCATTTTCAAACTACAATAGCCAATAATCACTTACAATCCAGGTGCCGGGGAGGTGTGCAAGTACCTTTTAAAATGTAAAATAACATGATTCTGTGTCAAATAGGAAGGAAATCATTTTCAGCCTAAAAGCAGTTGGAAAATTCATGATGTGTACTCATTAAAAGTGCCTTCAAGATATCAAGATAGGCTTTCTCTATAAACGCAAGATGAATAAAAATGGTAAGTAGCAGCTATGATGTACAAAACACCTCAATGAACACTGTTGTTTTTGGTTTATGCTGCTGTTGTGTTTTGTTTTTTTTTTAAGCAAACCTGTATTGCTTTAAAGAACTGTGTATGAACCAAAAGTGGGAAAAGGAGTAAGGAAGAGAATCTAATCCCACCGCTATGTGAAGACAAAAAAACCCAGCAATATTGATTTTACCTTGCGACCAAATATCAGGATGGTGGAGGCAGAATCTTTTTTTTTTTTGTGATGGCTACCTGCTTAATTTCCTAGGTGTGGAAGCCGAGATGCTGCACTCACAAATGCATGGATCAAATCATACTTCAAGGGGAAACAATATCAACTCTTTCAAACACCAACTACATCCTCAATTTTCCCCAAGCTCGGTACTGCTCACAATCGTTCATGCGGTGCTGCAAAGCTAAACAGGACTGCACTGGGCTCTGAGTCAAAATGGCCTTCACCTCACTTACAGCAGGCATTTAAGCACAGCTCTGATTTATAATAATTCTTTTATTTAATAAAAATATTGAAGCTGCTCTGTCAAGATTTGGTCCAGTAGCACCAAAGCCATTGCGAGCTTTACAATTGATTTCAAGAGGTGATGGCGAAAACCCCACTGGCACTGAACTAAAACCATAGGATGGAAATGCTATGTATGATACTGTAATGGGTTAATGAATCTTTATTCAAGTGCTGTTTAATCCACAGAGGAATCATCTATCTACTCTGCTCCAAGGACTCAGTTTCTTTCAGTACCTGACCAGAAAATCTGTCGCAGCAATATTTGCCCCGAGCTGCAGACGATCAGCCACTCACCCTGTGCTTTTCCACGTAGGAAACCCAGGAGGATGTTTTAAAGAAACAGATGCAGTTATCAGCACTTAACATCCCAGACTTTAATTAATCACCAAGAATAATAGCAACCTGGATCAGCTTTTCATAAAGTCCCCTATTTAATCGGCTGCTTCAGTTTTAACAAAAACCTCTCTAACAAACTTTTCTTCTCACTTCACTTTCATAGACTGAAATCCTTAACAGAACCAAAAACTGAAATAAAAGTGAAACACAAATCCTCTGGGAATTCTCATTATTTCTGTTTCCAGGGTTGGAGGAAGATGAGATGGATTATGAGCAGTTACAGGCTTTTCTACTGTTCTTAAATCTTAATTATGTTTCCTACTCAGGAACATACTTCATAAGGAGCTTAACTTTAAGCACGTGCTTAAGAGTCATTGAATCCAAGAGGAACAAGGTAGAGTCAGGACGGTGGCAAGCAGAAACGGTGTCTTAGCAGGCCACAGATATCATTAGCTTATCTGCAGGTTCAAAGGGCAGCAGAGGACATTGGTGCCTGGGGGAGACTTACGACTCGTCTGATTTGATCGGGTCTTTCATTAGTGTTTATAATTTTTCTATAATTAAAATCTTTGACATTTAAGCAGAATTTTACTTCTAACCACATGCCAAATCAGTGTCGCCTGAGTATCGCTAGGCTTGAACCCATGCTTTTGCCCTGTAGAGTAAGGGCTGAAGTACGATTAGGCCAGTGCCCAAGGGTTAGTGTCCCATAGTCAGTCTCAGTCCCAACGTCCATCCCAAACCCAGCCAGCTGAGCGTGCCTTTAGTAATGCTCTTCTTCCCACTAACCAGACTGCGCCAACTGCGAGGGTGGCAGTGAACCCCCTGGAACTGCTTTCTTTTTGCAGGCATTTCCAATCAATTACACCGAGTCCCACCTTTCTCCTCATTGCCTCATCACCATTATTTTTCAGTAGCATACAGAGGCCACTGGACAGATCAGTGCCACACTGCAGTATCTACCATCCCACAAACAAACTATCCTTGACCCCAAGACGTTGCAGTTCAAAAGCTAACGCTTTGCTCAACAGGAGCAGAAAAACATCAAACAATCCAAGTTTTCAGAAGTGCAGGATTAAAGGTTGGAAATCATCTCTCCTGTCCCTCCTTCTCCTCCCCAGGCTTTTAATCTTACAAGGGAGACACAACATTTTCTGCATGGGCATTAAACTAATCCTTTCCAATAAATTTGTATTGGGCTGTAGCTCTGGATCCTCTAGTGAAGGCGTTTGAAGCCAAAAAAAATATCACCACCTATTGCTTGTTTCTTTCTGCTTCTCTGTTGGCACTGCTGTAGGGTTCTCAGCTTGTGTGCTCTCTGGTGCTTTGTGACCAGTCTCTGCTGGGGCTGCCTGTGGCCGAGCCCCGCTCCGCAGCCCGCACGGCGGCCACCACAGGGCCCCTCCTCGCCAGCAGTGCCCTGGAGGCCACCAGAACCCTTGAGCACCAGCACAGCAGCCTTAGCTTTCCAGTTCAGACAAGTTTGTCTTTCCTATAACGCCCTGCTCAGGTAGGACCTACAGGAGCACCTTAAATCAGCGGGGCAGAAAGCTTGAAATGACCTCCCAGCTCCATGGAGACCTGCAAAGCGGGTGCAGCTCTAAGTGCCTTCCTACTTCCCCACACCTGATAGAGCCAGCGGTCACAACACCCTTAGCCCAGAGCAGGGCCAGCAGGAGCCCACAGGCCCCATTTCACAGGGAGGGTACCTCCATCTCTCAGCCACTTCCTACAATGACCCTGAAAGCCACTTTACCATCGACGCTGCCTGGCTGGGACTGGCTGGCTGTTGAGAAGAGGCTTCAGGGACCAATGGTGTGGCCTCAAGGCTGCATGAAAATGAGAGCGCTGCAGCAGTGGTAACAAACAGAAAGTAACATTTACCCTCAAGACCGTAGCTTGGATAGTGCCTGTACGTGCACTGCGCCCCGCAGGGACTCTGCAAGCCTGTCATGTTATTCCCACTTGAACATTATGAGCGACAAATACAATTCTGGGGGAATTTTTGCTGCACATAAAAGCTCGTGCAGTCCATAATTTTGAGAGAATTTTTTTTTCATTTTTGGTACTTTCAGAAAAGCTGAAAGCTATTTTATTTCTTCTTTGTACCGTTTCTTGACTTATTCAATTTTTATTTGCCTGTGTTCTCTGTCAAGATGGTACCACGTGAAATGCTTCTGGTTTGCTGAACCAGAAGCTGATCCAGAGTGCTCGTGTATCCTTGCATTTCCTTGGCTCCCAGATGTTGGCTGGAGACCTGTGTAATTAAAACCATGTTTCCCCACACAAATGCTTATTTGGAGTCTCTGCTCTGAGTAGGGCAGCAACTGCTCTTTGTTAGGGTTTCTCAAGGGTGCAAATTATCCCAGACTACATAGTACATGTAGTCTATCCCAACATACATAGGCAAGAAGATATCTAGTCATTGCCTTTTCCCAAGATTACTTCCACTTCATGCCTTTACCAGCAGAGGGAAGTCCCCACCCTCCCACCTGGCAGCACCCAAAATTGCCGGGCATGAGAGCCATGGCCCTGCCACGGACAGGCTCGCACAAGAACTGTGTAACACTCCAGAGAGGTGACCTTCCTCCGCTGCTCGGGTTCGTCTTATCTCGGTCCATCTGTTTGTTTGGTCCTCTTGTGCTCCTGGCTCCCTTGGAATGGCCCCGGAGAATGGAGAGTTACTACCTGAGATGAAAAAGATAAGGCCAACGGTCTTGCCAGCCAGGATGGAAAGGACCTGGAATCCACCTTTACTACATTTGTATGTTAGCCAAAACTCATGTTCAGTTAGGAATACTACAAGTATTTTGCATTTTTTACAAATAAGGCACCTCATACTGTTAACAGCTATTACCAAGTATAATGGCACTGTAGTTCTATAAAAGAAAATGTAATATAATACTTAGACTTTCCAATTGCACAATAGTAATTGTGAATAATTATACAAAACCTCAGGCTTTTTTATGGCTATTTCTAACACTGAGTTTGTGTATACTATATAAACACCATCTGTAGAAAATGTAAGACACAACTTCTGTTTGAGTACAGCTATGTAAAACTGCATCATCAACTATTCAGTGAGCATCCAGTTAAACAGCTATTGTCTGTATCTTCCTCTAAACTACATTAATTCAGCAGCTTACCCTTTTGGGTTCACACTCCTGCTTCGTTGCATCCCCGCTTACATACCTCCAGTACTTTCTGTTTATTGCAAGAACATTTAGGCACGTGCCCTGAATCCCTGACTCCACCTCCATCCTGTCCTCCCTGGGCTCCCTTGGGTGCGTGTACCACCGTGTCCTGCCCCAACCCCTCCATCCGCGGCTATGATTATGCGCCAGCCATCGACACAGGGCAGTGGTTTCCAAATTCTTGCCGTGAAAACCTTTTGAGGTGTTTCAGCAGAAGGCTGCTAGTTGTGAATACCAAAGCAGGGGCTTTCCCCTCTGCAGAGGCCCCTTTTTAAGTATAAAGTACAAACAACGAAAACGAAAAGCAATAAAAAAGAGAGATCTGGCCTTTGAATGCTTCTTAGGGTCAAGCACTAAACCCTCTTTTGACAGCTACACAACCCACACTTGTTCTCCTCAAGAGAATTTGACCTCAAGTAAGGAACTGAACAAAGTACGTATTTTGTCTAGAGTGGACAAATGTGTTGTTCTAAAGCAACAAACAAACTTCAGATAAAATATAGAGATAAGCAGAGGAAAAAAACCACTCCCAGAAGTGAAACCCCACTGTAATTTATGCAAATTTTAAAAAAAGAACAAAGTATTTCTGATTCCATTGACTTTGCGTTGTATGGCAGAAGGTTAATCAAACTAAAGTGTTACATTTCTCCTCTGTTATTGATTAACCAAAGTCAAATAACATTATCATTTTGCTTAATGCGTTTAAATCATGAATATTTTCCCAGATGCTCTGCACAGTCACTTTGCAGATTTCCATGGAAGTTGTTTACATGCTGAAGCATCGAGCCTGGATAGAAACACTTTGCTGCGATAGCAACACATACCCAACAGTTTTCATTTTCTCAATTCAGGAGGAAAATTGCTGTTCCTCCCTCTCCTTCAAATTCTCTCTCTTTCTGCAAGAATTATTCCTGCATCATTTGAAAAAATTACAAGCGTGCTCATAATGGCTACATTTTTGTGCCCATCCTCTGCTGAGCCCTGACCCAAAGTCCCCTGAAACCACTGCCATTGTTTCTACTGGCTTCACGACCTCTTATTCAGCCCTGAGTACACTGCAAAGCTGGTTTTAATTTTGTATAGGTGTGGTGCTGAGTGGAGTTGCTTAAGGGGCAAATTTGGCTTAATGGCATAGAAGCCATCTCCTGCCCCGCTAAAACAACTGCAGTTACACAACCCATCACGACAGGGCCGAAAAGACGCAGTGGTCCACGACTGGCTGATATTCCTCCCTTTGAAATTATCAGTTTCATCTTGCACTGACCTTTAACACTAATATGATGTGAAATGAGATGATACCGGCGCCCGTGCCGACGGACTCGCACCCGCTGCCCGCCCTGCCATCAGCTGGGCTGCGGGCACCGGGCCCGGCACGGACTCCCAGCGGGGATCTGCCCCCTGTGCAGCTGAACTGGCAGACATGCAGAATCATCTATCAGTTCATGTTTGCTAATCAGTAGCTTTGAAAATGGAAAGAAATAATCGGAACAAACTCAGCCTTGGGTTTAAAGCCAAGTATGGCTTCAGCAGACTTCAACAGAAGTGCACGTGAGAATATTACATTTTTATTACTATTTTTGTTCAAAGGTGTTTAATTTGTGCAAGTCTGCTAGCAAGCTCTGGCCGTTATCTGAAGTCAAGGATAAGGACATCATTTGCATTGGGATTAAAAAAAAAAGAAGGAAGAAGAAAAGAAAGGCTGCTCATTCCTTATAGAAACACAAGTATCTCTAGATTGACACTTGGAATTACGTGTATTCCATCAGGAGCTCAAGATCTGCTGTAATACGTTATCTGCTGTAAATGACCAAAACACTTATAGATTTATCTGCCACAATATTATAAGGCAGAAGGCCTGTTTAGACAAGGATAATTATCACTAGCTATCACTAGCTTCATCTATATTCTGCCAGCGCCACAGCATGCTAAGCAGTAACCAAATCCTTCGGCAGCCCACGCTGCGAAGCACCTAGAATATTACCCAAAAGTCCCCAAATGCATGCCTCATTTTTGCATATTCTTTAGACATCTTCCACCTAAAATTAAGTGCATGCATCTGGATATCTCTTTATTTAGACAAATATGTATCACGCGTTTGGACTATTTATTCACCTCCTTGTGATCACAAGGACCAGGAAGGGGGTCTGGAAGAGGAGCAGCTCTGCAGGAGGAGCTTTCCGTAGGTGGTGAGCAGGTAGGAGCGGGGCGCAAGAGCTGGCGTGGGGCAGGTAAGCGCTGGCTGCTACTGTGCTTAGCAGAGCAGAGAGAAATGCGGAAAGGGACAATAGCGAAAGTGAGAAGAAGCTGGGAGGAACAGGGGATTCGATTTGGTTGATGCCACAGTGCAGCTCCACAGCTGTTTGGCCCCGTATCACCGAAAGCGACAGCAAAACGCTCGCTACCCTGTGGGGTGAGGGCACACAGGGAAATGCACTTTCGTGTTAAGGCTGGAGCACATACATGGATTGCTCACTGCTGCCAACTTGTACTTAACGTGTACACACACACACACACACAGGTGCAGCAGTGAGAATCCCCCGATCAACAGCTGACAAGGCAGAATTTTCAAAAGTGACCTAAGATTTTCAGCACTTCCGAAATTAGGAACACTGTAACCACCAGTGAGAAAAGTATAACACATGGGCTTTATTATTTATGTACTTTATGCTAATGCAATGTGTATGTTTATTATCAGTACACTATGGGATATAGCATTAAAAATAAACCAGCCTGCGGTAACTGTACCCTTTAGGTTTTACAAATATTGCCAGTAGGTATAATGGTGCTTTGCCTGTCTGCATTTACTTCTGTTTTGTAAATACAAATATTTGGTGAAGGCATCTGCTCAATCAAGAGCTGTGACTGCTGATCCAGGGACAGGTTTTCAGACCTGTGCACAGTAGAAACCCATCTGAATGAATGAGTATACAAATCACTGGTCACCTGGTCAATTCTTTACACATTTATGATGATGCACAGTCACTGAACCAGCATAAAGGTTAGATACCTATACTTGAAAATCAGGCCTGTGACTTATTTAGAATAGAATGTAATAAAAGGAAATGCAGGATACGTAAGTTAGGTTATGTTGCTTTTAGGTTCTGATTATTTTTATTATCACTACTTGAAATTGTTTGGAAAACAAATACAATGTTTTGCAATTAGACCCCTGATCTATGAAAGCACTTGAGCTACTGTATAACGAAACATACGAGTAGTCACTTTAATGAAATTACTACTTATATACATGAATTATCCACTCATTTTAAGTGATTTGCTGGATCAAAGCCTTTCTGTTTCAATTAGAGCAGCAGAGTTAAAGTAATATAACAACTCCAGATCGGAGAAAATAACAGACCAAAGATGGCTGTACCTGTAGGAAGTGCCCATACAACTACACCACATCAAGTATAATCATCAGTCCAACTTTTTTTTACCTAAAAGATTATATTTCCTTTCAAACCTCATAAGAAAACTATACTATATTGGTTTGTGTAAGGGCTGAAGATGTTAATGCTGTGAGAATTTGGACAAAACCCACTATTTAAAATACCACTTCTATTTTTTTAACTGAGATAAACAGAGTACATTATAAATCTCCAGCGTAGCCTACTGAAGCGTCAGAACAGCTCATTCAAAGCAATACATTCTCTTCTGAAAGATTTTAGTATTCTAATCAAAAATTCTCTCCCTCAGATGCACCTGAGAAGCATTAGCTTCTTGGTGACTTTAAGAACCAAATCCTCTAATACAAACCTAGCTTTTCCCACAGGCACTTGAAAATATTTAGCATTTTTTCAGCTGAATGCAATTTTCATAATAAAGTAGCTCACTCGGCTACCTGACACCACAGACAAAGACACCGAGTAAGCAGCTCCTGCCAACTTAGGCAGAGCATGATCGCAACCCCCAGTTACATGCGTAAGTACGCTTTTAAACATCCAACGGCTGCAAGAATTCAAGCAATTTATGTATTATATGTTATTGTTATGTACTTTGTCCATTTTTTGTAGCATATATATTTTATTCCGTAACGTCCAGACACAACTCCTGTACGCCCGATGTCCTTCAGTCAACTTTAACGGAGGATACAACAGATCTTAAATTTCTCTAACATTTAAATTCTACCTCTGTGACCAGTTTTAGGATACCAAAGCAGCCCTTTGCTACTCTAAACCTAATTTGGATGCCTAATTTTAATATCTGTGGTTTAGGGGCTGGAAATCAGAGTTTGCTTAATATAATATCCCTTCTGCTAGGAAGTAGATTCCTCCACATAAACCCACGGCCACTTGCAAACAGCACCGACTCATCGCTACTGACGCTGCTGCCTACTTTTAGTCAACTGTTCATTTCAATTTCACTGGCAACCCCCTCAGAAAAGTACGGGAACGAGGTATGTTTTGTTCCGTGCCAAAATACTCAGTCCGGTCTATCAAATCCGAAATGTTCCTCTCTAACCACATCCCTGGCCGTTTCAAGGGTATCAATTTAAAACTACAGTGTGTTTTGTTAAATCGAGCCCTACAATGATCCTGTTTTGCTTCCATCCACTTAGCCTATTAATGCAGGCTAATACTGCGTGTTCTTGTGGCAGCAAAACCTAAAGTGTACCAGGAGACTACAGTGATAGATTACATGTACATGCTGTGTCATATCCAATTAACTCAAATTGACTGTGTACTGCATTATGCTGTTAGTGCATGGAAGATCAATAAATATGGAGAAAATCCAACGAGGCGCTCTCCATTCCCATCCAATTCTAGTAGGGCTGAGACAGATCATGCTCCTGTGATGTGTATGCTGCTGCTGAAGAGGGCAGGTGGTGCATAGACACCATTCAAACTTGGCCTATTCAATCTAAACTCCTCTAACTCGCCATTCATGCATAGCAAAACACCATCTGGTCCTATTTTGCCTCCAGCAATCACAGCTGACCAAAAACGATAATAACAGCTGTTGCAAAACAAAAGCCAAACAAAGGGGGGAGGGAAAGGTTAGAATGAAGTCCAGTGCTGCAAAATACTCCATGAAGTGAGAAATGGAAAAGGAGCCATTCAAATAGCCAATCCCCACTGAAAAGAGTCAGTGCAAGACTTCTGGTTAAACTTGAGATATTTAATCCGTCTGTCCTGCCAACCACAATGGTCAGGTGATAATATAAAATTGTGATTATGTTACACAGAGGTATTTAAAGCCTTTGTTCTCCAAGTTAGAAACTAATGACCCTGTGTCAGCTAAAAATTAAACCTCCTTATGTTCTTTCATCATGTGTCAACCTGGGTTAATGTGAAAGTAGAATGTGGTTAACCGGGGTGATAAAGCATCTGAAACCTTGGGAAAAGAAGGGAGCAGTTAAGTGCTTGTAAGTGATATGAAGGAAAACATTCTTTAAGCCGTGTATGACATTGAAATCATACAGATACTGCATTTTTCCTGTATAAATTGCATATTAAGCGATTTAAATTAACAGTTTTATTTATGACCTATGATAGCAAAGTTATTCACTTAGACTTAGGGAATACGAACACCAACTTGCACAGTTTGAAACACAAGATGTTCTGCAATATGCTATTGTGGGTAATGCAAAATACAATTTTGTAGCGAGCAGAGGGATGCTCCAGTTTTTCAAGATTCAAATTTTGATATTTAAAATGTACCGTCCCGCTCGACGATTAATTTTGTTTAGCTGCAGTAATTAAAACTATTTTTCCTGGAATTGACCATCAGTAGTTCAGCAGCTCTTAATCAAATGTGATAAAACCCAGGATTTATGAAATCGTTTAATGAGTGTAATAACACCTGCTTCTCGCTGCAAATAGTTGAAAACAGACTTCAGTTGTAATTAACTCTTATCGCTAGTGACATTTTTCCAACGATACTTCATAGGTCTTCAAAATGACAATTATAGAACTAATACACAATTACTGTCACATGCAGTTTAGCAATTATTTCTGAAGACATTTGTCTAAAGGCTTCAGAACGACGATAAAATGGTTCCCTTTGTTATGTAACAGTGGTTAAAACCGGCACACACTAAAATCCCTCCCAAGCAGCCTCTGCCGTGCCAGTTCGAATGCAGGCAGGCTTCCTCCCGCCTGGAATAAACATCCGCCCTCCCAGGCACTATTAGGTATCATACTAAGGCTATTAGGAGCACGGGTAGCTGTCAGCTAACACCTATTATGAAAAGCTTCGATTCATACATGATTTTTTCTGCTCCAAGAAATCTATAAATTTATAATTAGAATCTCTTGCTGTTCAATATTTGCACATGATAAACAGAGTACCTGAGGATGATGAAATATTGAAAGCTGAATTCATTATTAATAAACTCACACGGTATCGTACCTCTTCCCTCAAGTCTGGCTGCAACTTTTGGGGGATCTATATTCCATTATTTTTCGGTTGTGGCCTGCGCGTGGTAGCCATGGACACCGCCTCAAACAGGATCAGGATTCTGCTCAGGTTTGACACTTGCTGTTTTTAATTTTCATTTTATCATAAGCAGTTTAAGATTGTTGCCAGTGGTAATTTGCAATTTTTATCAAGACCTCTTCATTATAGCTTCTGACAGGACAGATGCTGTAATTAATCATGCAAGACAACTGGGGATAGTGGTCAGGCTGCACTCGCAGCACAGCTACTGCAGGCAAAGAAGAGAAGGAAGAAAATAAAGGATTTCTCCCCTCTGTCAAGAGTAAAAATACATGAAGACCGCTAATAACCTGACAACATACTGGATGTGAATGTTTCCAAATCCTTTGTATGAAATACCTCCCCTCTCCAACCCCCTCTACTGTGTCCTACTTTTACGATAAAATAAAAGTCAGACAACTCAGGATCAGCCCGCCTCAGAGCTGGGGGCTACTGGATGGGAAGCCCATCGCAATAGCGGCGTTTACATCTGAAACTCCAAGATACAAAGAAAACCACAATTTGTGCTTATTTGCATCTCTGAACACTACTGCTGAGAGACAGGTTCGCTGCCCCGTTCCTGCGGATCAGTGTAACGCGGGGTCCCGCGAACGCTTTGGAACTCTACCACCTGCTCGCTCTCTGACATAAGGCGTAGAAGTAAACCTCAGAGAAGTTGTACACGACTCTTCTGCAGCGCATCCTTACGGGTACAAGAGCTGATCGCACACTCGCTTCCCGTCGGTACCTACCTACCCAGTAGGTTTGATAAAATAAAAATCCAAAAGTTAAAGAAATTTCCCAAGAAAGTGTTTTCATAAGGAAACATTTCTGCTTTTTCTATGAAAGACACATGCCCATCGGTTTTACTGAAATGTGTTTATTCTATAGCAAGATAAAAGCATTTATTTTAGATAAGCAAAATACAAACAACTTAATTGCTGCTATCATAACTCATAAAAAAGTATAAAACAGCATAAAAACACAATAAGCAATGTAGCAATTAATAATTCATGTTACCAGTGTTTACATTAAAGCCTCATTTATGAAAACTTTACAACACATGATATGAAAACTTACAACTTTTAAAGAAAATATTTACATTGATTATTCGGTTGTGGAGTTTCATTTAAATATTCTACTGGTTTTACAGCGTATTAAAAACTCTTGCATTTTTCATCTTAGCTTTCTGTAATAACAGTTTTATTTAAGTGCATTTCCCTTTTAAAAATACAGTGTATTAAATCTGAAACTCATCACTTCGACACAGAATATAATATTCACATTTGTTCTGTAATCGGAATTAACGTAAGAGGGTAAATGTCAATATATATTTTCTTACAAACTATGGTAGGTTTATTTGGAGCAATGAAGTGAATGGTTGGGTGTCCTGGTTTGAGGTGCCAACCCACCCAAACCACAACAGTTGGGTCCAACATTTAAGTTCAGTTGCTTGCATTTGTTTTTCTGAAGACATTTAGGAGAGAAAAAAATGAAGAGCTTTGGCAAAAATCTGTGACTTACTCTATTTTTTCATGACAAAAAATGCCATCAACTAACTCATGTCATACAAGTATGATTGTATGAAATCCAATCATCATTTTCCAGGTAGTTACAACTGTGCTTTAAGGGCTTCATGAGCTCATACTGCCTTGAAGTGCATTATTCACTTTTAGAGAAAGAAGGGTTATATCGTATAATTCTGAAAGGCCATTTTGCAGTCATAAGGTCCAGGTATTTATTAGGCCATTCGATTCACATATTGTAGGTAAAGCTTAAATAAATTAAAAAGGCATCACATGAAAAAGAGCACAGCTTTTTTTTTTTTTTTAAAACAAAATGATTTATAGTCAGCTAAAAGATGATACACAGCTACATTGTAGTTCTTTATTGCCTATCTAATAGACACTTTAGAGGATCATTTGATCTGTTATGCATCCCTGCATAACTACCATCAACAATTTACAGTTTTCAGCCAAATATGGTTTACCCCTACCCCCTCCATCAACACAAAGCCACGTTGCAAGATCATTTATCTTCAGAAAATACTGACCTGCGACAATACTTGAGTCTGTGTCTGAGATTGTATTTGTGACTGGTGCTGCTGGGGTGCTGGCTGGGGGCTCCCAATGGCAGGGATGGGAGAAGTGATCTGAGAGGCTACCGGAGAATGCTGCTGAGGAGAAGGCTGGGACTGGTGTTGCATATGCTGCATTTGCTGCTGCTGCATCTGCTGAAGCTGCATGTGCTGCAGTTGCTGTTGCATTTGCTGTTGATTAATTTGCTGCTGAAGATGCTGCTGCTGCTGCTGCAAATGTTGTTGCATGTGATGCTGAAAATGCTGCTGTTGCATCTGTTGTTGTATTTGCTGATGCATTTGATGCTGATGTAGTTGCTGCTGTTGCATCTGCTGCATCTGTTGCTGCTGGAGCTGCTGTATCTGGTGCTGCTGGCTTTGCATTGAGGGACTGACTTGAGAGGAAGATGGAGTTGCCACCATATTTGTCCCCATAGAGCTTATCAAGGGAGCGGCAATGTTTGTTGGCATGTTTGGTGCAATGGTAACTGAAGCTACAATCTGATTCATCGGCAGTCTCATGGTTAAAGGTTTCGGAGCGATTGCTCTGGGAAGGGACTGTTGAAGAGTTTGAGGAGATGCCGATACTGTTGCGTGTTGAGAAAGAGAAGTATTCAGAATAAGGGAGGAAGACAAATTTGTGGATGCCAATGTTTGCTGAACAGAACGAATTGTCTGGGCCTCAGCAGATTCTGCAGCAGCCTGTGTTTGGAAAAGAAATTCATCATATTTTTAACAGAAAAAACATTGTTGCTGTTTACAGGGAAATAAGTCACAGCTACTCACGGAGACTTTATCATCTTTTGTTTTCTATCAGAAAAGATCAATCAGCACTCTGAAAAAGATCACTGATCCACCGATCCACCACATCACCTCTTCATCTCTCTCCGTATACGGTACCTCCCGTTCTTACTTGGACAAAAAACTAACTCGTGCCCTTGTCCGACACCAGAAAGACACAGGTGTCACATACATTTTGTGGCTGAAAGAGCTAAAAAGGGCCCGACACTTTCTATACTTATATGTTTTCAAAAAACCCCTGTTCTCTGGGAGACAAATCTGAGCAGAAGTATATCCCCCCAGTACTAGTTATCATGACAGAAGAGTAGTGTACGAACAATGACATTTCTCAGACAACTTTTTTAACTTTTTTTTTTTTTTTTCCAGTTCTTCGTATCTAAGACATCGAGTCCCAAGTATCTACAGCTGACTAAAGTCTCAGGGAACATTGTCAAGGCACCCAGCTGAATTCACTGGAAGGGGTACAGCTGCATCAGGGGGGTGCCCTGCTTCGGGAATCCTGCCTACTTCATTGTCCTGCAGGTTTGTGATGAGGAAAACCTGTGGGAAAACTACAGTCTGAAGAGGCCTATTGCAATAAATGAGGCATTCCGATGCCTTTGAAGGCATAGGATTTTTTGGTAAATTTATAAATATTGTGTATGCTTAAATTAAAGATATTTAAGCACCAAAGGCAGGATTGAGCTTTCATAGTTCCATGCATCCGCATTGTAAACGACATGTAGAAGAGTTGCTTAGAATCCCTATATAAAGGCAATGGAGAGAAAAAGTCTTTTTCAGCACAATTAACTGACACGTTTTAGACATTTACCTTAGAACGTGTCAAATTGTGCTGCAGAAGTGTCTATTCCATCCCTACTCCCAGCAGCCCCCTCGGATGAAAAAGCTACAGCAAGGATGTCTTAAGTTAGAGGAGATGAGATGAATACTGGACTTAGAGTGTAATTTCCACTCGCAGTCTTCCCACAGGTTACTCAGCAGTCCAGGTCCCATGGATTTGGGGAGAAAATATGATTTCTGATGTTTTTGAAAAGGGAACTTAGAACCGACAAACCAAATTCCCTCAAAGGTATTTAGAATTCCAGCTGCCATTGAACTTAGCATTGTGATACTAAGGGCTTTGAGAATATTATCTGAGTCCTAGAGTCAACAGAACAGCGCACCTTCTCAACACAAGAAGAAATCTTCCAGCTTTCAAGAATGCATGTGTATAATTTCTGCTGTTGTATTTTTAATCATTAATTAAAATACACAGCAACTTTCTGTGTGATTTACTAATGCTCTGCAGATGTACATTCAAATAAATACTCTCAGAAGTTACATATCATCAACTTACTTCTGTTGCTTTCTTGTGATGGAAGATATTTTTGTAATTGATCTTCATGAAATATTATGAGAGAAATAATCACCTCGATTAATTTTTACCCATATTTCAGTTGGCCTTAAGCATATTTCCTTTTATGTTATTTAGCTGCAACAGATCTACCAACAGTGTAGTGCTGCTGGTTAAAAGGTAAATTCTCAAATAAGACAGCACAGCTTTGATTTCTTCATGAGTTTTGTTCTAACTCAGGATCCGCTAAAATACTCCATGTGGCTCATTGCCAGCTAGTCCATTTGTAAGTACTCTCCAAATTCAGAGCCACGGTGCATTTTTTTTCCCCTCACCTGCAAGAAATACTTAAGCTTTGTCACACAATAACTGCTCTCCAGCTCTGCGCAAAGCAAGTCTGCCTTTCGAGAAGTAGCACTTGAGGAAAAACAAAACTCTGCGAATAGCTTGCGAAAGTTGGTGTCAAAAGGTCAGTATACTTTTCATGACTGAATTTTACTTTCGTAGTAAAGTGCGTTATTTTTCCTCCATTGATAATGGAAGATGTGCATTTACAAAGTTATTGTTTAATAATCATTACTGTGCCATCAGAGAGATGAATTTTCTTTTTTTGCAGACTAAGCAGGGCTCAAGCAGCAGCACAACACCTTGTAGAGCTGTATTACAGAAATCCTCGGATTCTACTTTTATTTTGCATAACACCCCCCAATATTTAAAAACCATTGCCAAAAGCTAACTTGCATTACACTGGAGGCATTATTAGGCTTACCTTCGAAACAAGGCTTGCTCTATAGGCAGCAAGTGCCTTCAGATATTCTTTTTTGGCAGCTTCAGTTTTTCTTTTATATACCTATTAAAAGAGACCACAATTTCACCAACTTCAATTATTACAGATGTTTTTGCCTAAATGCTCTCAAAATCACTTGCTAAGAAACAAAAAACACAGACCAAAAAACCCTGAAAACACTCTACTGTTCTGTGTGCTTTTTCTTCCCTGAAAGATCTAAATGTTCTTGCAGGTGGTTACAGACTTTCAGGTCTACTTGCTGGACGTGCACCACAACTTATGTGGATTTATCGTGAATAAAAAAAAAAGCTGCTAAAGCAGCCAACTGTTTGACAAGATGCCCTATGCACACTTTACCTCCCCAGGAAATTATGTTTTAATGACTCTAAGTAACAGGGATATTAGAACACTGAGTATTTCAGATGTTAAAAAGTAGCTGAAGTAGTATAAAATAGCAAAAATATGCCTAGGCAATTTTTTTTTAAACAAATATTCGAACTATGTATAAAAAAAAAATATTTATACCTTTAGAAAAGGTGGTTCAGAAAGGCTGGACAATTCACTTTCCCCAAACCCAGTATAAGAGAATCCCATTGAGTAAAACAAGGATAGGCAAAAATGAATTAATCTGTATTTTTAATCATCAGTAAATTTAAAGTTCGCTTTTCAATCATGTTCACCATCATCCGCTAGATCAGACTAAAAGTTTCCAAATGTATTTCACAGACAAGAATCATTCATATCTTGCCAGAAGGTGTCCTACATGGGAATCTACTCTTCCATCGCAGCTTCCATTAACTGTTACTGGGAGCTGCACAGAGTATCCACAGGCAAACAGCCTCAGAGGATTTTATTTTTTTTTTTCCTTCAATCTGCATGTAGGAGTTACATGTGTATAGAAAGAATAACAACCCTCAAGGAAGAACAAAACTCATCATTCTGTACCAAGTTTGAGCTGGAGATAACGTTTCACACACAACAGCGTAATGAGGCACAGAGGATTGGCTTCAAAGGTTGGAAATCAACACGCTTTGTAACAAATTCATAAGGCAGATCAAAGGGAAATGGTAAATGTGCTGTACCTTCCCCTTTTCTCTTCTAACTTCTGATTAATAGGAAACAAGAGCTTTGAAATAGGAATCATCAAAAGATGGTCTTAACAGGACTCTAGGACAGTATCACCTGAGCTTTTTTACAAGCTGTCCCTTAAAATTCAAAGACAAATACAGCCATTTAATACTACCTGCTAGCTCTTATAACAAAATGCTTTTCAGATGCCAGGTCTTCAGCAAGTTCAAAAATCAGTGTAGCTCTACACAGTAAGAGGTCTACATCAGCAAGGAGCGTGGCCCGCTCAGAGTAGAGGTAGGAGGACTTTTTTGCAAGGATTACTATATTTTACTTCTTGTGAGACAACTCTGCATCAATTTTTTACCTGTTTTTGCTCTTCTCCTAGGCTGTCCCACATAGATGCCACTATTTTTGAAACCTCTCCAAATGTCGCGTTTGGGTTCTGCCCTTTAATTGCAGCTTGTGTATCCCTGAAGAAAAGGGCATATGCTGACACTGGCTTTTGTGGCTCGTTGGGATCTTTCTTTTTCTTCTTCTTTGGAGTCTTGGGCTTCTTGCCAGAATCCGGGGCAGCTCTTTTTTCTCCAGTAGCCTGAGAAACAGTAAGAACAAGAACAGTCAATATATGCACGAAATAAGTCAGATTAAGTCCAAAAAATTATTAAGAGTCTGGCTTAATAATACATGGACAAAGCTACTATGTAGGCAACATTTTGCAGAGTCCCATTGTGCGAGCCTTTCTCCTACCAAATAGTACTTAGTCTCATCAGATCTACTGGAACTAAATGCATGAATAATTACTACTGATTGTAAGCATGGCTCAGAGAGTCAGTCCTACGAGCTTGACCTAAAAAAGTACACCCCGACGCTAATTTGTATTTAAAAAAATTAAGATTAAATCGATAGTATATTTTGAATAGGCAATCTATTTCTTCCATTAAGACGTGATTTCAGCAGTAGAGACTCAAAAGACAAGAGGTTGGAGGCATTTCCTGAGTCCCAGACTTAGACACGGGTCAGGGGTTGAAAAACCCACCTTCAGGCAAAAAGCAGTAGCAACTCTGCAGTTTCTACCCACCTGCAGCAAACACCCGCTGTGTCCACCACCCACCTCCCTCCCCGGGCAGTCGGGTGCCCGTGCAGCAGCGCTGGAGGCTCCGCGTTACGGCCAGGGACCGACCCTGCACCGACACCTCCCTCCTGCCCCAGGGATGGGGAACCCCGGGAGCAGCGTTCCCCGGATCACAGGTAACTCTGGTCCCGGTGTGCTTCTCCTGTCCCGTACCCTCTTTTGTTGAACTATGCACAGATTATTGCCGCAAGGCAATAAGGTTGCTCTAAACATACCTCTGTGATAGTCATTTGATTTTGATATTTTGAGGATCCTGTACAATGATCTTTCCACATGCACAGTTTCCATTAATTTAATGAGAAAGCTGTTCATAGAACAGTCAAAATTGGGCCTTTCAAATATACTGCTATAATAACATTTGTCCTTTATTTTTTGATAAAATTTTCCTTTTATAACAGATTTATTTAAAGCAAAATGTAAATTAACTCAACTTCCGGTTAGCAGAAAGCTTATTTTACTTCTGTCTAGATGCATCTATATTTTATGACTCCAGAGAATACCAAAATGACAGAACTGTCCAAAGTTGACAAGTAAAGAGATTCACCAGATCTACAAAATCTGAAATGAATTATGAATGTATTAGACCAAATATATATATATGTATGTTCTTACATTTATTATTATGGAGACATTACGGAAACTTCTTAAGCAAAGAAGCTAAACAGCAAATGAATCATATTCCCCTATACTGTAACATTTGTATTTTATATGACCGCATGGCAGCTGAGATGATGCTGCCACATTCATGAAAATACAGCATATAGACGTGTAAAGCTCACTCACCGCGGTGCACGGAATAACTTACTCTGTTTGATTCATCCGCATCTTCTTCATTTATAGAGCTGGATGGGGAAGGAGTGGCTGATTTACTTGCAGGAGGGGAGGGAGAAGTGTGTGGCAAATTAGTGCCTCCTAAATTTAGCCCCAGCTGCGCACTTAGCTGAGACTGGTTAATGGTGGTTAGCTGAGAAGGAGGCATAATTGCCGAATGAGCTGCATCAGTCATATGGACAATGGATCTCATAATCAGAGAGTGATCCTGGCGATACTGGGAAACTTGGGTGTGACTCTGATCCTAAAAGAGATTGAAACACTATTTAGTCGTTAGCAGTGACCACGTAGCATTATCAGGTAAAGTTTTTTTCACAGGCTTACAGAACTGACACCGTCAACTTGCAGTTTGCTTCCTTGGCTTTAATGAATTAAAAATGCGTTTCTAATAAATCCAATGCAACAACAGTTACCACACTTGTGCCAGGACTTAGCTCCTCCCCCGCTCGTGGGCGGGGTTTTTTTGTGGAATAAAAATTGCATTTCCCCATTTTCAAACATTTCTTCTCTTGATGCGGTGTGAAATACCCACATAAACAACAGGGAAACAGGCTGACTGACGATACAGTGAAAACATCGCAACCGAGAAGACACAAACTGCTGTCAAATGCAGAACATAAACAAAACCGGGGCGGGGGAGATATATATATATGTAGAGAAAAGCATCTTCCTTTACCAACGTTCAATTATTCTTAGCTGCTTCTAGTAACAGTAGTAGGTACAAACCAACCCTGTCTGAGGGGGGGTTGAAAGTTGTTTTAAACAAAGCACGCTGCCCTGCCAGGTCTCGAGTGCCGACACTGCAGCACGCTGGAGAACCGTTCCAGCAACCCTAACCGCTCTGAAAAATCCTTGTTCACAACTACTACACAAACCTACACATTTTTATCTTTAATCCAACCATCAAACACGTGTGGAAGCAGCAAGCTAGGTACCAATCACCGACTTCATTTTTCTTGTACTTCATGTCTCAAACTCAAGTACTTGCATGGGTTTGTTTCTACTGTTTCTTGAGGGCACAAACTGTGTCTTCTTCTACATCTGCACAACACTTAGCACATTTGTAAATAAAAAGAAGTAAGACCCCAAAGGTAAACTCAACTGGAATCTGCCTATGAACAACTCGGTTTTGTTATTTTTAACCACACATGGATCAATACACAATGAAGAAAGACTTAAACAGTAAAAGAAGATTTTTAAAGCAGTTAATAACTGAAGAGAATAAATAGCTCACAAATTGATTCAGCAACCTGATTAATCCATAGCCATTGTTTGAACACACAGAAACATGAGAAATAAATTAGATTTTGCAAACTCTTTCATTATTAATAACCTACATCGCAATTAGCAGCAGGTGCAATGATTCTTAATGAAACGACACAGAAAAAACAGCAAAGCTGGGAGCCCAGCGTACAGTCCACCGGACTTCCACAACGGAGTGTGACCTTCCCAGTGCTCTCTTATTAAGTGTGGAAAAGCCCAAACCAGTTTTCAAAAATTTGTGTCAGCACTGAGGTAAGTTTAGCCCAAGTGACCTTCGTCTCACTTTTCTCGACTCTTCCCCCAGCAGAGGCAGTGCTTCTGTGCTCCTGGAAACCTTTTCTTGGATGGGACAAGTGCAGCCGTACAAAGAAGCAATTCACTTGTTAGAGAAGATGCACACCCTGCCTCATCCATCTTACGTACGAGTGCTGCAGCACAGTGCTTCCCTGTAGCAATAAATCATATTAATTCTGAATTTGGCATTCATGTGTCTTTCTGCTGAAGCCTATATAGAAAAAAGAAATCCTTCTTAGCATAAAAGTACTTGTGTTGCACCTGGAGCCAGTACAGATGAAGTTAACCCCACAAGCTCACGATCCAGATCTTACACACAAGGGGTCACCCTCATTTTCCCCATGCCTTCCAAGCCACGGCCAGCTGGGCTCATCAGCCATACCGCACCACGCGGCTTTTCCTACTTCTTAAATTCTTTTACTACTTTCAGTAAAGGAGCGTAGCTCCTTAGAGACGAATGCACGTGCCAAAAGTGGAGCACTTGATACAGAAAGATCAAAACATCAGACTTATTGGCTGAAATACTCGTTTGCTTCAGGGCACCTTCCTGTGAAAATTTACTACTGTTAACTATAGGGTCATTTTGATTGTGACTTGTATTGCCAGTGGCACCTGGAAGTCCTTCAAAGTCTTTTGTAGAAGGATATCCCTTTCTGCATATTACTCCAGTCATTTTAGTTTACAGACATTACTTTATTGCATGAAGAAAATCTCTGCTGGTAAAGCAAAGGTGGAGTTCATCAGAATGACCTTCTCTCATAGAAATTAACTTTCTTCATTACTTTGCAGGCAGTACTTTCTTGGAGGTGTTCTACACCTAAAAGGGTAGCTTTTGTTCTCTTTTTATTGGGACACAGTGCAGGCCTTCCTGGCCTTTACACCTAGGAAACAAAATGTGATGACATGGGTTACAAACCATTTACTCCAAGTCTTGTCATTTCGGTTGCATCTATGATTTTATTGAGACTAAATTCTCTTGACTTGCACTGACCCAGAATCTAATTTTATACACAAGCCCATGAATTCTTAACTGTCTCTTTTTCTGACACTATTTGATGCTTGTGCGGTTTTTATATCCACTTATTTAATTCCAGCTTTTCTTTTCTGTATCTTTTCCTAATTTTTAAGGTCTTTTTTTAATCTTAAAAACTACAGTAAAAGCTAGAAGTTGAAACAACAATATTTTGCAGCTGGCTATCTAGCACCAAACAGGTAAGACATATTGTATAAAAGAAAGTATTTTGTATCATTTCCAATCTCTGACCATTTACATCATAAGCGCCTATGATAATGACAAACCGTATTTTCTGCACTTTGAATTTAAGTTATGTGGCTAATCAATATAAAAAAAAAAGAAATCACATAAAAGGAATGAGAATTTCATTTTTTACTTTGTGGTACAGTGTTGTGGGCCTCAACAACGTACGGTACCTACATAAAAGCTTTCAGACAAGGAAGCATGAACCATTTTTTATGTTTGCGCTGTGGTTTGGCAAGTAGCAAGAAGGTAGGGGAACTAGTCAACAGTACCATTAAAGTTCCCAGCATCTGTATATAGCTCCTGAGCAAACAAAATCTTCTAAGGAGGAACCTATAATTGAGAAAACAAAATTTCTATCAATTATCTTAACTGTTTTTTTTCCCCCTCATACTATGAAGACTAATACTGAACTAAAAGGATCAGTAGCATTTTGATTTTGAAAAGTTTAACAACGAAAATGATCTTATATCAGGAGCATGCGTGGAAATACAAGTGCCCTAAAACACCCACATGACATCCTAATTACATTACTAGTTGAAAATTGAAAAGCTCATGTATTCAAAATAATCCACTGAGAATACTGTGAAAATTTTGGAGAATATCACAAGCTATTTTACATAAACTGAACCAGAAGTAAAAGTGATACACAAGTATTATGAGCATTCAGGATTTGTGTAACATTATGTAAAAATGACAGATTAGTTCTGAGAAAAATTCATGACTTTCTCAAGCGGTCAGAATCAAGTTTTGATTGAGTCTGATGTGCTTTACAGTCTTGGACTGAAGCTAGGCTAAACCTGGTGATTTTAACACAAGTCAGGCTGAACTCAACCACTGGTTTACTCAACACGACAATCAAACAAGGAAGTAATGTGTGAAAAGGAAAACCAAAGAGAAATAACTCCTGTGATTCCTCTGCAGACTGAAAGGACTTTGTCTCAGATCTGTTGTTATCCTACAGGATTGCTACCGAAAAACCTACGGTATACAGACATTTACTGAGGGGAATGCCAGACACCTCTCTGGTCTCTTCAATTATACACACGGATAGAAAAAGCAAAATATGGTCCAAAATGTTTCCCCCTTCTCAAAACAACTTTATGGTGACTGTATCCAGGCACGTCGGCTTTCTGTCACCACTCTCTTGCACAGCTCCAGTAGCACACATTATAAAGACATTTGGCATCAGATGCACAGAAGGCTTCATCAGAGGAACCATAGGGATATCCTACTCTCAACTATTCTAATCTATTCAGACAGTCATACTGCCAAAAGGACACAAGTCTCACAGCATGTGCCAAATATATAGCTTATTTTACTTTGATTTGTAAAAGTGTAAGTTCTCAAAAATTGGTAAAATATCAGTTCCTCAACAGCCACTGGAAAGCAAACAACAGAGTAATGAAATTTAAAAAATTAAAAGGAATGTATGAACTCCCACGCTTTAATTTACACAGTATTATCAAAGGTGTTTTTCAACAATTACTGTACCTGAGCCAGTGAAAGTGAAACACGCCATTGAGTACCAAGGGAAAAATCAAAGTAATAAAAGACAGTTCATTCTTCTGATATCAACTCATTAAGCATCCAGCAGTTAATACAGCTAGTAATACAGCTAGTTTTTATTTTTACAGATAAGTGCATCCAGCCGATACACCGAGAGATGCCCTAACTTATACTCACCCTGAATTTTGAGACTCATTTACATACAGTAGTTTTATCCTGGATTTCTACCCTAATACAATTTTAATATCTAGGAACATTCAACATGATATTTAAAAACATAACTAGGCAATTACTTTTTAGAACATTTTGAGTAATATCGAAGTCTTGATTAAAATCAATGCCTGCAGCCCCCCGACCATTTCAATAGGCAACACCTCCAGCAAGACTCTTTCCAGCCACGTCAGGCCCGAGCCCATGGAAGTGCTCCCAGGAAGACGTCGGGCTGGGACCTGAGCCTGTGCTGCGTGAGCTCGTTTTTTAAGGAAAGCAAGAAATCTGCCAACAAAAATAACTATGCAAAACCCAGCATTTATGGATAACCACTCACTGTGCCCTGGTTTCAAAAGTTGACTTAAAACATCATATATTCTCTTGCCTTAGGAATTCGTCACTGTCAATGTAACATAAGCTGATGTAATATTTTAAAGGATATATTTAAGTTGAAGCAAATGCACTGCAACGTAAAGACTGAAATCCTCGGTTGTCCCTGTCTGTAAATTACTCCTTTTCCTTTTGGGCAAGTCAGCAGATCTCTAGAAGAAATCCTCAATACTCTTTTTCTCCACAAGTAAAGTACAGATAAAAGAATCCATTAATCTAAATTTTTACAAGATTGGAATTCACTGCCAATCAAAACAAACCAAACTAACAGGACGCTTTTCTCTGTCAGAGATTAAACCCTTACTTAATAAAATACAAAACAGTTGCACTTGGTACTGCCACCACTGAAGAAGTGTCCTTCCTCCCCCCTCCTCTGATACTGCCATCAGTAATAGATCTGTCAAACTGCAGTTATCAGAAGATCCACGACAAGCTGCAGCTTCTTTTCTCTGGCAATGAGAAAACTCCCATGTTTTGCTTCGTCTCTCCGTAGAAAAGTAAACCTTACCTAATTTAATTCTCAAGTAAAGGCTACAACAAACAATACACGTTGGTTTGGAACAAAATCATGTCTGCAACTGGATCGGTTGGTGACAGGAGGCTTATGCACACTCTGCTGCCTGAAGAACATGAAGAATAAGCAACTTCTTGGTCTGTGTGCTCCCCCAGTCCCACTACATCAGAAATTACTCTTTTCTGTTCACACAGAGGACATAAGCCAGAGAAAGGACATCAAGAGAAAAAATCCCAAACCAAACCCAACGAACATGAGGGCCCACTGATGTATTCCTCAAAACTGAGCGACTATCTCCTTTTGTTCCGGCAATCTCAGATGTCTCTAAAAATTCATCTCCTGCTATATGACAGAAATTTTTCACATGGCTGCAACCTCCAAGTGAGTTTAACACGTTTTATTGGAATCTTTCTGATTTACTGTCCCTTGCGTTCCTTTGGGTCTGATCTACAACCACGTCTGCAGTGCCCCCTCACGTGGCTGGTGTTCCTCATACTCCCCTGTGCAGCGCAGAGCTTCCTTCAGAGCAGAGGGGGTGGCACAGCCTGTTACAGGGGGTGGCAAGAGTGCTGTGAGACCACCAAACCACAAGTTAAAACCATTTCTGCCATGGAAGCACATTCGGGCGCCAGACAGCAGGAGCACACCGAGGCCAGGCAGTGCAGCACCACCTCAGAAATGCCATTCCAAGCAAGAAGGTGCCAAGGGACAGGGCCAACCAGCCCGGGCACCTGCCACACCAACCTCTCCAGGTCCCAGGAGGAGACACCTCTGCAACGCTGCTCTGTCGCCTCTCCTGGTACCAGCTCGTTCACAGCATGCTCAGCTATCTCTAACAAAATGCAGCGTTTCATGCCGAAGAAATACTAAAAGCTCACAGCGGTGCCAAAATCACACAACTACCAAACTAAGAGACAAAGACTTTTTTTTCTGAAATGTTTGTAATTCTTACCCAAAAAGCCCCACTCACCCTAGCATGGAGCGTTTGCTGTTAGGGAACTTTGTTCTTACCCATTTACTTTCCTGTGACCCTGTGGGTTCCCCCCGCGGTCCCCAAAGGAGCTGAAGGAGTGACGCGTCTTGCTCGCCTCCGTTGCAACTGAGTCCTTCAGCTCTGGAAAGGCTTCTGCACTTGCAGACGGACAGCACCGCAGGCTTGCTGCAGCCCTCCACCCATCCACAGTGGCTGCCACCGATGCTTTAGCATCACCTACTTCACAACTTCTTGATAATTTTTTTAATTTCTACACCATTTTGGAGAGGAATTTAAAAACAGATTCTCCAGTCTTTTCTCCCCAAACATCCACCATGCTTTAAAGCATATTGAATCACACTCCTTTTGGACAAGGTACCCAACAGCGTGATCACAATGCATGTGTGACTCAGATCACAGATCTGGGCTCTGATCTCATGAGTCTGTTGGCACGAGGAGTTTCTCTCTAAATTAGCAGTACCAGCTTAGGTCTGCTGTATGCAAACAGCGAAGGCACACTGCAAACAAACCCTGGAGACTTAAAATTAAGTCCCAGCGTGTCAGATAAATGCTTTTAGCAGTTTTGTTACAACCTCTGCAAATTCAGGTGCTTCAGCTACCGAATCAAAGGCAGACTTCAAAGGTCCTTATTATGCAGTAAGCAACGTGGGGAGAGACTGCAGAGAAGCATGACAACTAACAAACATTATCAAAGGTAACAAAAACTGTGCGAGGAATTGGAGGGGGGACAGACTTGGGGGTTACATGGCATTTGTTTGTTTAAAAATTGCTACAAGTGTTGATAGCCATGTTTGGGGGGGTGGGGGGTGGCATTTTTCTTTGGGTTTGGGTTTTTTTGTTTGGGTTTCCTTTGTTTGTTTGTTGGTGGCTTTTAAAGCAAATCAGAAAAGTAGGTCTCATTATCTTTTGTATTACCAGACCCAGGTATTTTTTTTCTCCAGCCACCTGACAACGTAGAAATAATCTAAAACTCTACAGCGACTTTGCATTTCTTTATAGGTTGAGAACTTGAAGTGGAAGCCGCGCACTGGGTAAGCTGTCCAAGCGGAAGCACAGATGGTAACAGCAGAGAATAGCAGGAATTTCAACAGGAGTTTTCAAATGACCCAAGAACGAGAGCGGCTGGACCCAACAAAGCCTTTGGCCAGGTACAACATCTCCAGACCAGCTGCAGCACCTGCCTCATTCGGCTGGCCTAAGAAAGCAGCACCTGATGGCAGAGTTTAAACTCAGGAGCAGAATAGTTTGAAGCCATGGTCCGGGCTTAATGCATAGCTGGCGTTGACGGTCATATATGTCCGCGTTCCTTCTGAGCTCTGCTCTTCAGATTATCAGAGATTCAGCTTCTGCTCCAATTCTTGACAGCTTTCCCAGTGGCGTATATCATTTTCCACATATTCATATGGCACCTCATAATATTTTCTGGAGCTGATGGATCTTCATTTAGGCACCATTAATATACAACAGTCAATCTTTTTTCCCCAGACTGTTCTGCCAGTGTTACCATGTTTCTCTTCCTTCATGCAGAAGTCACTCATGTATGTCGATAGGTAATAACCTACTTGCACTGGTTTTTAATTTTTTATTTTTTTTTTCTTTGCACCTGCTATTCAGACAGGTATCTTTGGCAACTGCTTCCACTTTGTTTCCTATGGACAGGTCCTTTCTTGCAGTTACTATGAGTTGCCTATTTTTGAAAAGAACACCAGAATACGTTTCCTTCTCCAACCACAACAGCTCATTAACAGATGGCCCATTGTGCCTGTACCGACGAGAAAAGAGGGAAGAGTATGTCTCTCAGAAAAGTGACTATATTATCCACACCAAGTATTTCATGTCCTTGGCGACATTGTAAATCTACATGCTATTAAAACTCTATTATTTAGTACGTCACCAGGCTAGCACCACCTTCATATCGTGTTAAAGCTGCAGCACATAGCTTGTGTGCAGAAGCCACTGCTGTCTGTTGCCTCCAGGGTTTCCAGCCCATTGTCCACCTTCCCCAAGGCCCCCCGAGCTGTGCACACATGCTCTCTGAAAGGTAACCAAAAAATGGACAAATAAATCATGAGTTGTAAAATAAAATATTTAACTATACACCAATCAAAAAAAAAAAGGATTCTCTAAAGACTTGAAGGTTCATCAGCAAAGCACAGAGCTCAGATCTGGGGGCAGGACCAGACTGTCACTGGGCTGAGCTGATAGCAGCCACCAGAGCCGCAACATCCCAACGGAGTCCCAAAGGTCTAATTTTACAAAGCGTCAACCACCATTTGAAAGGTCCTGTACACGGCCAAATGTCACCGATCTGGGCAACCGGAGCATCATTTAATTTGGTATTACTTAATGTTGAGATTAATTTTTCTTGGTACCACAAATGATTACAACTAGTGGTGATAACCGCTACCCTTTCTGCTGAGAAAGTCCAATATAAACCAGACTAACACTTGATCTAAAACCTGAGCTTAGTAATCCACTATAGTAATCAAAGAAAAAATAGAAATAAGAAACACTGAAGATAATCTCTCTTTCTAGTAAGAACAGTTGCTGCTCCTCTAAATGAATAATTATAACCTTCCAGAATCAGTTCTATGTTTTGTATTAAAGATGACAATAAACACGTTCGTAACAATAACAAGGGCTTGTTTTAATAGACCGTTCCAGGCGTTAAACACATTAATGACCCATGAAATAACTGTTTCATCTGCAACACATTAAACAATGTTGTTATAACACTGTATTAATTGAAAACCTACTCCATTCTCTCTAGATAGGAGATTACAGACTGAGTATTAAAAGAGAGATTTACAAATAAGTTTCTTTGTAAAGGCAAATTAAACATACAAATTAGAGGCACGCAGTCAGGTAAGTAGTGAAATAACTGTCTTTTGCCAATTTTAAAGCAACTTTTTAAGCTTTTATTCTCCAATCTTCTGTTAATCTATTCATTTCAATGTAATTAGTAATTTGGGAGTTTAAATTACAAAAAAAAGATATAGACCTTTAAGTAAAAGGCACCGCTGTTCTGAAACATTCATAATATTTCTGTTTTGTGCAGCCTTTAATAAGCTCAAATTTGCAACTCAGCTCTTTAAAGCCACATCATTGAGCTGTTTATTTAAAAAGTCTCTTCTTGAAATAAAAGCAATAGTCACCATCATCTCTTTGATTTGAGCACAGTGCCACTCCTAAGTAGTAATGTAATTAAAGATGAGCGTATTCCGCTCTGAATTAGCCTTATCTGTGCAGAATCCTGAATGCACTGACAGCACTGCAACAATTATAAAATATAAACAGGCTCAAATCCTCATTAAATAGGAAACACACTTTCTCTAGCAACATAAGTAATATAGGGAGCAATATAAGTAAAATTATCAGTCTGGTTTTGTAACATCTGTACTTTTTTGAATAAAAGAAAAAATCAGACTGAAAAGAGACAATTATTTTACTGTCTGTTTCTTAGATATCAGAAAGAGAATTTTGAAATTCATCAAAGCTAACCTTCTGTTATGTACAACAGGCTAAGCTGAAAAGAATGTTAACAAGTTCAATTTTCATTCAATCAGCACTACTGCTCTCTGAAATGTTTCATTGCAGGAAAGAAATAAAAATAATCTATATGGTAATTATGAGGATGAATCCCCCAGTAACTTTCAGCTACATGAAAGGTCAGTTCTATTCAAGATATTTTATCAGTCCCCTGCACATACTCCTGTCCTGTCATTTTAAATCTGAACAGCATTTTATTTTCCCATTTACAGCTACCTGCAGAANAAAAAAAAAAAAAAAAAAAAAAAAGGAATGTTGAATGCTGGCAAAGGCTATAATAGCATGGAGATAAATCGTTCAGCTGCTCTCTCTCAAGCCTCTGGGGCTGCAGATTTTTCTTCTCCTGGTGCACTGTGGGTATTCAAAACTTGTTCAACATGATTTCATTTCATTTCAGGCACTGCCTGAGAAAACTAAATTACAGAATCAATCATACAGAAGGTCAGAGTGAGACTTCATTACAAGTATTGCATGCTTGCATGAATATCTTTCATTTATGACTGACCCAATATGTCACAATAGCTGTCTAGTAAAAATAATCCACTTTCTGAAATTGATGTACTACTGATGTCAATGCTACTCAGCAGGCTGGGCAGATTATAGAGAGGTGTTAAAAAAAGGAACCCTGAGGAGCACAAGTTGTAGTTTTATACAATTGCCACAGTTCGCAGATTAAAATATTTTTTCTACGGGCAACTCAACAGAAAACAGCATTAATATAAAATATTGGGGGTTGATTTTTAATGAGGATATGGCTGTTGATTTTCACCTATTTATATTCAAGTATTTATAGGGATAATATTTGCATCATGTAAATCCATGTGTTCTTTGAAGTCAAATGTACATCCGCACTCCATTTTTCAGTGACTCATTTTTGAGCATCAGAATTTTATTTGCATATTATTAAAATATTAAAAATAAGCAAACTGCCATTTTATCTTCTCTTTTTGTTGTTGTTGTCTGTTTTTAAATGTAGGAAAATGCTGTTAAGGAAGATAAATGTGTCGCATTTGTTGCCAATAATAATGAAGCTAATCAGCATTGTGACAAATAATCACTCTTTCCATAGTATGTATATCTTAATAGTATGAACAAACGTTAACTCATCAAAATGATCTTTTAATAATCGCTAGGTCACATTTATGGTGACAATAAATATCTTTCTTGCACCGTGAATGATTTTTTTCAATATAATAATACATAGAGAATATGTTAAAAAGAGAATGATTTCTTCTTTTTTTTCCCCCGGTCTTCCTGTGGGAAATACGTGAGACACTTGCCGAAGTATTACGAAGTAGCTAGCCAACTCCGTACCCTAAGGGAGACATAGGAAAACCTTGACATAACCTATTTTTAACCATGCCTCTGGCGATTCTGCATTCAAGTTTATAGGTGAACATGTCAGATAGTACATAGAAAAAAGCCAAAGACACACAGTATTAATCATAATTCTGTCCAAGCCCATTTTATTTTTTCAACATTTGTGATTTAAAATCTCATGACATTTCTTCAAGGTGAAATTCTTCTACCAGACTTTTCAACAGGGTAGGACTACATTTTATCTAAATTAAATATTGCTTACTGTACAGCTCTCTAATGCTTCACAAGATAACCGATAAACTCAAATTATTTTAATATGAACTGCATTGAGTTTGTATTCAGCTAAAGAAGCTTTAGTGATTAACAATACACTGTTAATACAGCCTTTAAATAAGACTATCCTAGTATCGCTGGATAAGAACATTGTTCTGTAAGTGTATACGAACATCATAATTATTTTACAACCCCATCTTTAGTTCTTTCAGATATAGTAAATTCAATTGACCATGAAATGAAATTTCATAGTCAAAATGCCTCCTTTACATTTTTTTTATTGCTGCAATAAAGTTTTTATAGCTCCAAGGCAAGGTAATTCATGAAATGTCTAATTTAAAGATGAATTCTAATATTATTAATAAATATTTACCAGTTTAATAAAGTGCACATTTTTCACATAAAATATGATATAAAGTTTTCATTTTCTATTTTTGAAATACAGATTAACTGCTGGAAAATTTGAGCACTAAAGAGAGCTATGTGAGTTCAGGGGAAACCTATGCAAGGACCCTCTGTAAATGTTTTTGAACTTCCTGAAGTTACCCAGCATTTATGAGCAGAAGAGAAAAAGACTGCTGACTAAAATACAATGGCAGGGGCCACTCCACCCTACAGTATAAAACAAATCAAGCAGTTGTGGGGAAGTGTCCGACACACGAACCTCCCTATATGGCTCCTCCATATCAAATCACACAATTCCTCATCAATTATCTGCAGCAAAACTACACACAAGTTCCCAACCCACAGATCTGAACTGGCAATCACCCTAGAAAACACCACTGGACTACTGGGATAAGAAGACATGAGCTTCTCTTGATCTTCTCTTTGACCTACACAGCAACAAATTCTTACCACTGATGTCAGTGTAAATTATACCATTGGTTTCTACGTTGCACAGTCTAGAAAAAAAGGAAAAGATGTAGAGCCTCTCATCCAGTGGAATAAGAGGTGAGAGAAGAGATATCTAACGAGGAGGCCTCTTCTGGTTGGAACTGTTAAGGTGACGGCATTTACTCATGGAAGAATCACATTCAATGAAAGGATGCAAAATTACAAGGCAAAACTGGGTCAGGTTACAGACCACTTGACAGCATTGAAGGGATGCTCATACACGTACCGCAACGCTGACCCTGCCCCTGATATTTATTACATATTTCTGAGCAAGTTTCATTGTTTTCAGTGTACACACACACTCCATTACTTTAGTTTTCAGGCATAACATTCCTGACTCTCAGGTTTTATTAATCTGATCTTTCTTTAGTAGTCACCCAACATGTCAGCACATACAAAACCCCATGCAAAATGAGATCTGAACAGAAGTATCATATCCTTCAAGGCCTGTTCTAGGCAGTCCCTGCTTTGTATCTATGGAATTACTGAATTCTGTACCTCCTAAATAGTGAACAGTTTGTGCTTAATTCAGTGTTAGTGCTAGCTACTCTTCGTGACCTCCAAGGAAATATTAAAATTTGTAACAAAGCCAGCAGCCTGCAGAATTCCAGAGAAATATTTGGTCCACGTTCATTTGCAAATCTTTAATTAATTTTCACTTGCCAGAATAATAATAAAAAAGATTTACATGAAATCATAACGTGACAACACGATGACCTTTATTACAGCCCAGCAGTAAATCTGTGTTTTCACTACACCGAGTTTAGCAAAAGGTCCTATATAAAACAGCTAATCAGAAAAAATATAATTGATGTAAAATATCTGTTCAAGCTAAACATTCACTGTGTCTTCAATATGCGATACAGAAACTAATTCTAATTGGAACCACCGAGTCTAAAATGCTAAGCGTGATGAAGTGACTCACAGCTGTGTCTCATCACTGCGAGTATGGATGTTGCTGCACAAAGCCCAGAGAAACCCAGGCAGGGAGATCCCCCAAAGCTGAAAGGGAAATACAAGAAAAAGTGGAAACTGCCCCGTATACCCTCCCACTGAGATCACAGCCGTACAGCGCATGTAGATTCTGGGGAAGACTCCAGACAGCCCTGGTTTTGATTGTTCTAATTAACAGGAATGATCACTGGAATTAGCCTAACAGTCCCCGTCACTCAGCCCTTCCCCACACCCGGATCGTCCCTCCCCGTTCCGGAGGGCTCGGAAACAGCCCAGGAAGAGGAGAACAGGCCCAACCTGCCCCAGCCACTACGGTCAACAAGAGCACTGGACAGAACAAAGTCTTTTTATGGCCCTGAGTAGGGTCAAGGTAATACATCCCTATCACTTCTATTATGAATTTAAAATAAAATTAAAAAATAACCCATTTTCATTTATAGAGATTTATCCCATGGAAAATACAGAACATAGGGAACTATATGGGTTTTTACTGCTGGCATACTGTGTCTGGCTCCCTTTCCAAGCTACTCGCGATACTGCACTTTCAAAATATCCTGTGGCTGCCAGATGTGGGCCCTATACTTGAAATACAGACAAACAATTCCTTCTCAATGCCGTAGTTCACCCTGGCCAACACAATGGTCTTTCAACTCTTGATGCCAGTGTCAACTGTATAACACATTTTTGAACTTCAGCAGCGCTTGGGATGCGCGTGATGCCAATGGATACGGGCTTCCAAGCCCATTCCCAAAGTTAAAAGTCTGTGTTTCTAAACCTGACTGCTGCTTCACAAGAGATCTGTTCACACACAGAATAGCATTGCACTGTACATTAACAACCACGTTTATCTTCCTGAATGCACCAATATTAAACCCTTAACTGTTTGCCAACTGCCTTAGGGAACTGAATAATAGCATATTGTTGTTTGCTGTGTAACATTGACAACACGTGCCACCATTTGTACAGAATACGCCTGTACGTGATTCAGAACATTGGCAAATGCTTTGTCAGGCTACAATACCAAGAAATCATGCAGATCTTCTGAGACATCGATTAAAACTGATAGATGACACAAATCTACATTACTGTGCTCTGACAGAGAATAGAACCGCACCTACCATGTGCAATCCATTGCTGTGGATGACGCCGTCTTGCTCCACGAGATTTCGGGATATTGTAATAGAGGGAAGATCCAAGCTCTGGGGGGGAAACTGAGGTGTAAATTCATTTCCTTGTGCAGGCAGCTGGTCACCAAGGCCCTGAAAGGGCAGCAGTATATCTGCCATCCCCAGCGCAGGGTCTGACTCGGGCGGGGGGGTAATGGGTGGGATTTCGAACTCCTCGTCCCCAAGGCTCGGCGTATGGAACGTCTGCTAGAAAAGGACAGGACAAGGCAAGCCACGTTAGGGCACACTGCTCTCAGCAACCACCTCCGGACCCGCAGCCCAAACCTGGTTTAGTTCTCAAATGCAAACTCTATACGCAACACATTTTTTAACTTCCATATACCGAAGGGGTTTGTGGATCATTCTGATTAAAGATTTAAGTCTCATTATCATATGGCTTTAATGGAGTATCAGTATTAACAGTTTTTTAATGTGTACTTAATTAGCAACATCTGTCTTTGTTGTTAGTCTGCATATCGGCTACATTGGATTTGGCTGTATTACAAATTGCCACTTTATTGATATGTTAGTAAAATAGCACAAACAGCTTACATCATTCTCATGCTTCATAAAATACTGACGATTTTGTGGCACACACACCCCATTAATTCAGCACTGACCATTTCACATCGTTCCTTCCCTTTTTATCCACTAGTAAACGTGAACCATTATAATTCTGGTCTTTATTTCTTTTCTCTTCTGCCCCAAAAGTACGCCACACCCTTTGAAACAAGGGCTGCAATTTGGAGGAGGGACACGTAGAAAGGAGCGAGGGTGATCACAGCAGCTTCCAGGGTTTCTGAAGCAAGCCAGCTTTGTTTGAACAGTAGGTTTGTTACGAACTAAACACCTGTTAAGATGCCTTGAGCAAAACATTTACTGCCAGTTATCTTCAGGGTTTGTGCGTGTTTGTACGGGTGCATGTGTCTGTCAAAGATAATCTTTATTCAAGTAGAGTCTATATCTGGCTTCAACATTGCTGACTTTTATTTGGGAAACAAATGAGCTACGCTTATTCAAATTTCTTGTGAGTTAAATGAACTTTCATCTATTATTTCGGGTCCACTGCTACTTAATAATAGAAATTCAGTGCTTGAAATTAGGCCATTTTAAATGTACCCAAATCAGGACCGTCTTGATCAAATCGGGCAGTTGGCAATCCTAAAATAGGCACTCTCGTCTTGTTCCGGACATGCAAGGCTGCTCTGGGATTTGTTTGTTTGCATTAGTTCAGGATTTGAGTTGGGGCGTGGGGGTGGGAATTGTTTTATGTATTATTTACATTGTTTGAAAGAGTGACTTAATGCCAGTTAATTTAAAAATGATATGTTCAGTGAAAGATCTCATTAACTGCTGCAAATTGTCATCCTTCAAACTGTTAATGATGATATAAATTAATAACCGCTTGAGAGAAGATGGAAACCGAAACACAAGAAAAACCTTTGCTTGCATACAGAACCTGTCAGCTGTCATTATTGGTCTCACACCAGAAATGATGAGGTCCCAGACTGCTGCAGTCTGCAGTACCGTCAGGGTCTGCTGAGACTCTACCCATCTCGCTCGATCTGCAAGGCTGTAACTTAATTCTGGATGTGAAAGCCGGGCCTGGATTAGGGAGACGTTTGACTTCCCCGCTGCTATATTACAAAAGGTGTGAATTTTTCTTCCCGCGGACCCCTTAGTTCACACACACAAAGGATGGATTGGCCAGGAGAAGTGGTTGGCTAATGAACATAACCCTGTGGCTGCATTTGCAGTTATTTTGGCACTAATGTGGTCTAGTAACAGATGCAACTGTAATTTGTGACTCATTTGCTACCCCATTACTGCTTAATGAAATCTAACATATCACATTAACAATACGAATAAACACTCATTCTTGATATGTGGCATTTGGCTGTTTTCATTACCACTGTAATTAACACTTGAAATATTATTTCAATAAATATTTAAGGTGCTTTAAAATAGGTCGTAGTAATCATGACATAGGGACAGAAAACATAAAGCAAATGTGGGGTTTCTAAGCCTGAATGTGCTCTAGGATTACACTCTTAAGGCGTTATTTACAGGAATAAAACGGGCTTCTAGCTCAGCAGTGCTCAGACCCAAAATCATAGCAAGAAAGCTACATTCGCGTTAATGTAAAAACACTATAATTAAATACATTGTAATCCAGTAATTGCAAAGTTAGGTTCACGCTTTAATGCAAACACTAGCACTTAATCACATTTTTTATTCCGTGCTCAAGCAAAAAGGTTCAGTGAAATCAGTATTATTACAGTACATTTGAACCTCTCTTTATTTGACATATTTGTGAGATAGTAGTAATTAGAAGAACTGAATCTTTTTTCCCCATCTAACAGAATAACTCTCAGACAGCTGTATAAATACGTAACACAGCTAGACAGTAATACAATATTTTACTTAGAACAGTAGCATTCCTCTTGATGAATACCTTAACAGTTTTTATATGTGATTTTAATTCTCACAATATAACTTGTCCAAATATGTATAAATCTTTTTTTAAAAACATATAACAGACCTAAGATTGAGGATAAAACAGATGTAATCTAAGAAGAAAGCAAGCCCCTTAGTGAAGCAGCCTGAAATCCAAATCACTGGCCTATTCAGCCTGTAAAAAGAGCCTGAATAGAATGCAATTTGGGATTGCAGAAAGGTGCTGTTATGACCAAAAGATGGTATAACATTTGTGGGATTTATCTTACCAATCACATTTTTTCAAGTTATTAACTTTTCAAATATTTATATCTTACACATTTTTTAAAAAAAAACAACGTGTGCATGGTTAAATGCCATCTGTACCGAAATGTTCAAAACATTTGTTCCTTTTGATAAAAATGCAAATCTGGAGAACTGTTGTATCAACATATAACAGCCAATGTCTGACACGGTGAATTATCACAGCTGGAATTAAATTGTCTCTGAACAGCTGCTGGCAGCAGAGCTTTCATCAATGTTTGATTCAAATGTAGGAAAGAAATTCTACAGAAAGAAACATCATGTTGTCATTACAGATGGGGTTTGTGTTCATTATCACAAATAACACTGGAGCTAGTGCCAAACAATATTCCCTTATCTAAGCAGTCTTGCTGGGTAAAAAGAGATGGTGACCATTGCACAAATGATCATAAAATACGACTTTTAATTCTAACCTTCACATTTACTGTTACACCTTTCTGCTTATTTTCTCCAAGATCCTTTTTTAAAAAGCTCACAAGAATATCTGCCACTGAATCACCGCTTTGCAACACGTAAAAGCAAAGCTGCCCGGTTTTCTAACCTTTCCTCATGTGGAGAAGATCATTTATGGCATGCACCCTATATAAATACTTAGTTCTTCATCTCCATATTGCTATGCACACTGCTAGACAGTGCCTCTTGCACTTTCCGTCCGTCCCTTTGGAATAAGAGCCGTTGGGTTTTAAGTGATGAGCAAAAGGTGTTTCTGCCTGGAGCTGGGGTCAGTATTAGCATGTTGATAGTCTGTTAACTGCTGTAAGGCGGCACCACTGTACGAAATACACGGCGCCTGTCGTTGCCATACCTTTCTCCTGTTTCCATTCTCAAAGGTGGTGATCAAATACATCACCTCCTCAACCCAGCCAGCCTCCACCAGCCCGGCCCCTGGGTCGCCATTTCAGGCAACAAAGTCGATCTTGGTTCTCTAACTTATATGAGCATTAAGAACTCAAATTAAAATGTTTGTATCTATAACAGAAATTAGCACATTAGCTAGTAACGACTATTACTAAGCTTGCTTTCAAAGTGTACACCTACTGTGCTTTTTATTTGTTTCCTTGTGTTTATAATTTTTTTCATTCATAAAGCAGATTTATTTCTATCAACATGCTATGTAAGTAACAGCCTTATGGACAGCTAAATTGACTAGTAATGGAGAGCTGTCAGGTTATTTTCTTTCTCATTAAAGTCTTTATTTTGTGCTCCATAAAACACACAGAAATTCGGCACTTCACTCTTCATCCATTCAAACTCTGTTAAATTATCACAGCAAACGGCAGAATAGGAGCATAGATAAAAAGAAAAAAACATCTACCTCATTTGCAGCAAGAAATGCATTGTTTGCCTCTGCCATGTTCATGTAGTTGTTATTGTTTCCAAACTGAAAGAAAAATAAATATTTGGATTTTAATGCATGCCACGATAAACTCTTCTTTAGCCCATCACTGGCATAGAAAAAGTTGATAAAAACCCCAACAAAACCAAAACAAACAGATAAGGTGTAATTTTGCAGATGTTCTTTGAAGTCAGAACTAGATTGGATTCAACATTGTTATCATTACATACTCTGCATCCCCAGGTCTGTACATGGAACACATCCAAGTGTAGCCCTTCAACTTTCTTTCTCCATGTAGCAAAGCCACCCCACAGACCTAGAGGTGACTTTGGAAATTAAGTGTCCATTAGAAAGAGACTATTCCCCAGAAAGGACGTTTAGACTCTACTATATCTTTCCTGACGCACATTATAATATTTCTGCAGATGATCCCGATCCGGAGGACTGCTGCAGCTAGAAGTAGCTGGTGTATTACTATTCCAAGTAGACCTCGTTTTAAAGAGATGAAGGTCAATAAGGGGAAGAATGAGAATCTGCAGTGTTGTTCTTAAAATCCCATTCTTGCCACAAAATCAAAAAGCCAAACAATCTCCCTTTGTCTATCCTTCATTCCAGTTGAGCTCCCACACTCCCAGTGAACGTTAACAGCAGAAGATTTTGCAAATCAGAGAAACTGTATCACACTGAGACCTTGAGATCTACCCGGGGTGGACCGGGCCGAGTGCCCACTTGCTCCCACTGAGGTGCACCTCCTCTCACAGACGAGTGATCTGAAAGGATCCTCTCGGATGCCAGAGGGTCGTTTCCTCCAAATTCTCAAGTATGAACATTTGTTGAAGAAGATAAGTACTTTTTCTTTTACAGACTGAGCATAGAAAAGCAAGAGATTATCGGCACTTGGTTAACCGGCACTTAGTGTGCCTTATTCCCTTAAACGGCACTTCCAAAAAGCAGGTAGCTGGGAACTATTTCTGCATGTGTTCCTGGAACAGGCAGGCATCTAGAGTCTGTGCCTCAAGGAACAGATACCACGCATGTCATGCAGCTACCACTAAAACACTAACTCAGAGGCTTTCACATTTCTATTATCAGGCACAGCGCACACTGCAAAGAGTATCAAATGAGAGAAAAGTCCCCGTGCTGTCCCTGCAACGCCCCGCCACATCACTGCTGCTGAAGCTGCACTAAGCATTCTTCCCTCAACTCCCATTTAAGAGTTCTGTAAAGCCAATTTCTTCAGGAAGGCTTTGTTTTATCTTGCCAGATCTTGGTGGACCTGCCCCCCGCCCCGGCCCAAACCATAACAGCAACCGCCACCAGCAGCAGCGTAAGCTCTGCAACAAGCGCATGAAGATGGGCGACCATACACTTGCACAGACTGTTCATTCCAAGCAGGAAACTGTTGTGGTTTCAGAGCAGCTGAACCTGTCCCGAAAGGAAAACCACTTTGCTCCAGCTCAGTTCACTACTGCAGTACTCGGAGCCTGACTGCTTTTAGCAGGGAAGCGTTTCAGCTCCTGACTCTCTCCAGTTCCTCCAGTGTCCTAGAGCAGTGGAGGAGCCAGAGTGATCCTTTCAAGAAAGGCTCTGTCACTGAAAACTCCAAAATCCATTTCTGAAAATAAGACCAAAAGTTTAAAGGAGGGGGAAAGAAAAAAAAAAAAGAGGAGGAAACTATAGTGATAGAGGATGAAAAAAGGAAGATGGGCACAAAGAACTGGAGCCTCATGTACCTGATGAACTGTCTGATTGACAAAACAGGACATCAACAAAATCGGAATACAATCATGGGGAGGAAGGACTATGAGATGAGATTCCTCATTCTGAAGTATGAAATTCCATTTGCGTACTTAACATGCTGAATCTTTCAACCTATAACACATGTTTAGCAACAGAGGCCTTAACACAATATGTAGGCTGCCTCATAGCTATTAAAACTCTGTTATCCCCAGCTATGCAGATACTCAAGTAATGTCATCCATTTTTAAAAGCCCAGATGTCACCCATGTTTGGAGATTAAAAAATTCAAATAAAATTGCACATTCAAATTACTGTTTTGGCACATAAGGATATGTGTGTGCGGATTTGTTGTACAAAGACATAGTACTTCAGCTCAACAGTGAGATCAACAGGATAGATTTTTTTCGTGTCAGTTAGTGGCAAACTAAGAGGGGTTTACATCAAGAACTCAAATACCTCCAATAGAGCTGCTCTGTCTACAGTAACAAAACACATGAAATCAGGTTTTCAAATTATACCTAAGCGCAAAGGTACAATAGGCAAGTATAGCTCTAACATTGGATAAATAAGTGGGAACAAACCCTATCCTATTTTAATGAGCTTAGCATCCTAGGGGCTCCAGTGCCTCAAAATGGAATGTAGCTGATTTTTACCTCGAAGAGTAAAATTCTACACTGTTTGATCTACATGTACTCTTCACACCACAGCCACTGCTGTTCTGATTGTCAAGTGGGTTTCTTCCTTTTTCTTTTATTAAAGTAAAACAAAGGGGAAAGTGACAACAAAATTTTCCATTTTATTAAGGCTGTGGAAGCAAATGACGTAACGAGGAATGTCCAAGCTAAAAGTTACAAGTACACATCCTTAGATTCATACTGTTCTTGAGCTACAATATCTAAGGGCCTACTGTGCATGACTCGGGCACTGATGTCAGAACCTGGCATATTTAGGCTTTTGTTAGTATGGATCATAACTAATATTATTTTTTGTCTAATTTATTTTTTGTCTCTGAATTAGAAATCCGTTGAAGGCACACAACAATTATCAGTGAGTATTTCTAAGATTAAACTTCCTTATTATCTAATGGCACCTATAACAACAAAAGAAAATAAAATGGTTATTATCTTAAGGACCTAAACAATTCAGAAAACAAATTAAGCTTAGAGTGAAATAAGAACTGGGTTAGAAATCCTCTTCTGAACAGTTAGTCTGCGAATGTAATTACTGAAGAAACTACAGCTAATCAGCTGTGAATTGTATCCATTAATTAGTATTTGCCCTGGAGAAATGAGAAAAATCAGTAACAATGTTAACACTGCAATGCACTGATGAGTACTGAAACACAGGGCCCTCAGCATTTAGTCAAGCAGGTGGCTCCAATGGTCCAAGTAATTTAAAAAGCTCTCACCTGAAGTGCAGAGCTGGAATTACAAAGCACTTCTTGCATATCTTTGTATCTATATAAGGCTATAATTAATGGCTTTTAATTTAGAAACACTTTGTGATCAGCTGGGAACAGTTATAAATCATTCTAAATAGAACAAGGGGTTCTTGTCTATTTTAGTAAAATAATTTGGGAAAGATGTTTTTTTCTGAAATGACTCTTGTTGCAAGCAACATTTTCCTCCATTTATTTTCTAAAGGACCCCTTGCTTAGAGGCCTCAAACATCTCAGAGCATTCCTACAGTTGACAACTGGCATTCCAATTCAAGGCGAGATCCAGCGATTGGCTCTGCCCAGGTATACTCCTGTAGGGTCCCACCTCTTGGATTTCCCTGGGACAGAAAGAGAGTAAGATGCAGCACCTAGTCCAGCTATCTTTTTGTTTCCTGCTGCCATTGGCATGCTTTGCACAAATTACTTAGCCATAGCACTTAGCAGGTTTTGCACCTAAAGATCTCGGAGCACCCTCGCTCTCTAACTACGAAAGAATAAAATATTTCAGCTTCCTTTGGCAACACATACCATTGCATTACAAACTACTATTTGTTTCCTTTGATTTCACGAGTTCAACAAACTCCATCTTAAGTTCTGATAAATATATTAAGCATGAGTACCACAACTTACCGCCACAGCAAACCGATGGAAACCACACACGTATGCTGATTTCACCAAACGGATTGCAAACAAACAAAACCTCTTCTGAACTTGTTGTGAATCACGGCTTTCATCGTTCATGCAAATCACTGCATTAAAACCACAACAGTTCAGTCTTCTACTCTTGTATATTGGAAGGGCAGCTGAATCTTGGCCCTGCTGACACCCATAAGAACCCACATGAAGACTGTAATGAGAGAGACTGGATGTTTGCTACTAACACCTTGTGTAAAGAATGTCAACAAAATTGATTCTTTCTAAAATAGCTTGTTGCAGCTCTTCTCTTAGCTTTGACTACAAAACCCGAAGCCCAACATCGAGCCTTACTCTCCTTTTCTAGGAAGGGTGTATATTTGCAATGCTAAGGGAAAATTCATGCTCCTTCCCCAACACGTGCCCTAATGAAGACCAAATCAACTCCTGCCCAGGACTGGGGATATAAAAAGTGTATCACTGCCCCACTTCTCCGAACTGCACGTTTTCACAGACCAAACCTCCTGGGCCAGACGTTACGATACCTGTTTGCAAATCAAGGGATTAGCTGCTCTGAACCAGCACAGCGCTACGTGGGGTTGCCCTTTGCACGCACCAGAGCTTAAAAATCTGTTGGTTATGAAAGCTGAGACTAATGAACTGTTGTTTTAAGAAAGAAGTCTGATACAATGAACGTCACAGAAAACCTTGGCGGTTCAGGATAAAAATCAGAGATTAAATGTCCAGAGTCTGAATTCCTACTGAAAAAAATCTTCAGAAAATCTCAAAAGGTTAAATAGTGGCGACTGTCTGGGCTCTTCTTTTGCAACTGTGATGAGTCAAAAGCCACAGCAAGAAATAAAACAAGCAAAAGAGAAGTTTACACCACAAAACCATAATATTTTAAAAAGCATAAAAAGTAAAGCCAATAATTAATTTTGAAGGTGTTATGGACACACAGAATAACATTTTAAACCTCTGTAAGTTAATGGGAATTTTGCTACTGATTTTACTGTAGAAATTATTTTACTTACAACATTCAGTCATTAGTGTTTATTACAACTTTCTACATTTCTGTCTTTAAATCAACTCAATTATGGTGCAACACTAATCTGAAAAACATTAGAACTCACACCCACTATTCATTTCCTAAAAAGCACAAATACATAAGTAACTTAAAACCAGACATAGAGGGCCCAGACATTTGTCTGAGCATCTCAATGGACCAAAATTGAATTTTTAAAATACTAGTAATTTAATGCTCAACAGTAACATTAGATTCATCAGGCAAATACATTAGATTTTCTAAATAATTCTTTTTATAATATTGCTGCTTAATTTAATAGCACAACCACAAGGAAGAAAAAATCATTGGAAGGGTTATTGTTCCAGCATAGAATACCATCAAAACCATGGAATGTGAATAAATGTCCCAAACGAAAAATTCAACCAATATATATCCAGCACAGGAATGAAACACGTTTTATCATCTTAAAGATATGAGACTTACATTTTGCTTAAAAGGAACGATTGCAATTCTGTACTCAAAGACTACATATCATATATCTGAGAATAAATAAAAAAATTAATAGAGTTGTTACAGAATCCACTCCCCTCGCCCCTCCCTTTTTTTTCATTAGGGAAAGACCTATCCCAATCCTTACTGCAAAACAAAATGCAGGCTTAGTCATGATGGCACTAACAGTCCTTTCATAATTATTAGTTAATATTTAGTCAAAATACACGTTTAAAGTTTGTCAGGATAGTACCTCCAGACAAAGTTCTCCCTGGCTTGATGCTGAACTCCTGCCTGCAGAACTAGCTCTCAACTAGTTCTCTCACAGCACTACATATCCACTTGCACATGTATTTTAGATAGTTACACACCCAAATTCTATCATTTCTGAAGCCAATTTATTGCTTATGGAAAATGGCAGCCTCAATTGATCACATTTCCAGTATTTCTGCAATAAAATTAGCAGCCATATTTTAAAAAATATGGCCATTAATAAAATAATTCTTTTACAGTGCAAGTGTGTTCATGTTTTTTATATAGAATAATATCTACTTGTGCAGATATATATTATGGCCAGGATCTCAGTTCTATCTTCATATTTGGTAAATTAATTCCTCAGAGGTTACACTATCCTTATGAGTAAAAAGAAAGATAACGATCCCAAAAGATGTAATTACAGACCAAAACTAAATTACTTTGCAGGTCTAAGTACTGTATCTTAATAATTTCACCGGAGAACATCTTCACTGCATTTGGGCAGATTTGATTTTGCTGCCTGACCAATAATTACAGCTCTGGCAAATACAGTGTCTGATAAGGCCATCAATTAAGAATGAGCATTGTGTTATTTAAAAAAAAAAAGAAAAATTCATCATGTTCACAGCCTGTCTGATTGAATGAAATGCCAAATTAAATTAATGGAGATTGCTAAGTCTAGCTGGCTGGTGGGGAACCATGCAGAAAGTGGGACAGCATAGACAATAAACTGTCTGTAATTAAAAGATGAGAAGCTGGACTAATGCTACTTCAGCCTGATTACTCCAAACAAAAAAATATACACTAAAATTATTCTGGCAACAGAAGTAGATGGAGTGGGAGGAGGGTTGGGAGAGGGGGCTTTTTCTTGGGTTTTTTTTTTTTAGGTAGTATCAACCATCACCATCTATGAACAGCAGTGTCCTCGACAGATGTATTAAATTAAACGTCTTTATTTTCTCATCAGGACAACACAATTTATTTTCTCAATGAACATAAAAATAACAGATGAGAATTCTCCAATCATGTGTGTTCTAGATGGATATCCAGCTAACCTCCGTAGAGGCTTTACTTTTAAGTACGATGTGTTCATAGCAGGAGCAGAGTGTTCTTTTCTGGAAGAGCAGGTCCTTCATGACAGTTTCAATACTTCAGAAGCAGTTGGTGGTATTCATGTTAGTTTATAAAATACAAGTATTCCATTTTATTTTTTCTACTAGAAACAATGAGGCAGATTTTAGTAGCTGGTTTTCGGATGCAATACCACTAAAGTTGTTAGGGATTTATAGCATTGTAAGCAAATGAAACATCTTTTAAAACACGAATTTTAAAACCTTGTGAAGAAAGAAGTAATTTTATCTCAGAATGAATGCAAAATGGTATCCTCGATTTTGACACTACACAGCTCCCCATAGAAATTTCAGGTACTCCTCTGGCAGGAAGAAACAGCACGCACTGCCAGATGCAAGAAGTATTATTTAGCATTGGCAACATGCAACTATCGGAGGTTGAGGATTGAGTCACTGAGTACAAAGGAGACAGAGAGTTGGACCAGATGCCATCAAAAGGCCATCCATTTGGGTCAGCCTTTGACCAAATGTCAGTAAGCAGATAATGTATCCCAGTTACATCAAAGATCAAACCTCTATGTGCGTGCGTGCACGAGGGTATGAATACGTGCACAGAGACAATGCTTTTGTCAGCAAAAGACACAGGTTTTGAAGAATTTCATGAAGTACTGGACCACTAGGTAACATGTATTATACATGCCAAATTTATACTTGAGCCTTTCCGCTCTCACAGCAAATTTACCATTAGTGATTATTATAGGATAGTACAATAGAAATCTGCTTTCTGAGAGATATTACAGTGTTATTCTTATTTTCAGTAGATAATATCTTCTGGAAACAGGTCCCTTTCCTGCTAGGTTCCGCCTACAAATTGTCTAGGAAAGATCCTTGAGTACGTGTGAAAAACTACCCGGGAAGTGTTAGTCTTGACTTTGGCCAACAGAACTTACTACACAACAGTTATTTCTCTCTGTTTCTTCCACATCAGGATTCTCTAACACACCATATCAGGACCCTGCAATAATCAGGAGCAAATGAAGGCCCCATTGAAAACAAAAGGCATTCCTATAGGGAATTTCACACCAGAAAGCTTAATTTGCTTAAGAACGCCTCGCTGATGAGCAGCTATCCAACAACAGGCAGGAGCACAAAATGTTAAAATAAATGTATTTAAGCACCCAGTTTTGCATCCAGTTGCATCCCCAATTCTGAATTTTAGGCAAACAAATAATCTCATTAGTGGTTCATTAATTATTGAATCTGTACATTTGTCTGTACAATCACATATTTGACAGTCTTTTGATATTTAAAATCTTAAAATCCTTTAATTCAGGAGACCGATTCCAATTTTTGAGTCTTAAATATCTGCCACGCTAATTGTTATATATATATATGTTTATATACGTGTGTCTAAACATGTATATATGTATATACACACATTCTCTACTCTTTGCTTAGAGTCAAAAAAATCTGTGGGATAAAATACTTGAGCAAGAGCCTAAAGAAAAATAGACATTTATATTTTATTCATATAGCCTCAAATCTCCATCAGAAACACTGTTTGCAGATAGTACAGATTTAAAAGTTTTAGGAAAGCAATTAGAATGAAAATATTTGAAGTTACTTAAAAAGCTTTCAGCCAGCAAATAAAAACTTTGACAATAACAATAAAAAGCACTGACTTAATCTCCCTAATTCCAGCCAAACTCTTTAATATGAACTCCTTCAGTGAATTCCATGGCCAAAAGCAGTAACTGAATGATATTTTGCCAAGTGTGATACTGTGCAAGTCTTAGGAAGAGTAATGAAAGGAATATTTAATGGTCTCATGTTAGACATTTTCAGATCTCTTAAGAAGGATACAGTCTATAAAAGTTTTTATATGCAAGAAGTAACTTTGTATGAATATGCACAGTATTATTATTCTGTTGACTGACAGTCAAGGCAATTCAATATATGCCAGATTTTTAATGCTACTTATTCCATATTTAAATGCATGAATATTAAAAGATGGTCCAAAGTGCAGCCCGGGTCCTAATATTTATACACGATTAAGGTGCTACAAAATTAGTCTGAATCTTGAAAGTTCTCTCCAAGACAAACAGACCAAATGTTTTGCTGTCATACGTTCAAAGAGTTTCAATTTACCAATTTGGCTCTTTGTAGGCAAGAATGGATTTTTCCACTCTGCCCACCTTGGCTTCAAATGTAGCAAAATGGAGACTCAAACTTGGATTCTGGGTATATCCCTGCGTCCACCTTCATACACTAAGACTAGCTGTCCTCTGTAGAAGGCTAATACAAATATCAAATTTGGACCAACCCACTAAGTTTCACATTAAAAAGCCTCCACAAGATCTACAGATGTTACTTCAAAGAGTACATTCACTATCACCACGCCCTGTTGTTGCCTGAAGCATAAAATACAGGCAGAGACCAAATGTTAAGATAAATACATTCAGTAACAAAGCCAAGGAGAGGTCACTGTAGTTTAAGTATTTGTTTAAAAATATATGAATACTTAAAGAACGTGCTTTCTTTCTTTGCTTTTTAACCTAGAGTCGTTTGTGGTGATGAACTACAAAATTACTTTTGTGATCACCCTCATGAGCACATACTTGTTGCTGGAATAAACCAGGTTAGATGGCAATGTCATGGAAGGAATACAATGCTAAAATGCAAAAGAACTTACTTATATGGCTAGCTCTCTTGTTTATATATATTTTTCTACAACTTTGTACCAATTTAGATTCCACGTGAGAAAGGTCTTATCAAATACACAGCATCCATTCAACGTATGTATGTATTTTACGACTTACATTTATCTAACCAGCTCACATTATACATAAGATCTTATTTCTGATGACATCAGGGGACAGATGGCCGTTAAATTATGCTTTCTTCCACAACAGCTCTAAATAACTGCAGCAAGGGTAAAGCGCAATTGCTCCCTTTCCACGGCCCTGTGAGAGGGTGGAAATATCTCTGCTCCTCCTGACACGTTTACCAAGATCAGCAGCCTCTCAGAATGGCCTCAACGCGTACACGTGGCACTGCGAAATATCTCACAAGAAAGACCCCAGCCCCAACCTGTGGACCTGATTCTGGGGCTGCCCCTCCAACCTGCCTTCCCACGCACCTCAGGGCTGGGAGAGGAGCACCGATGCCGGCACCTGGTGCCATCACTGGAGGCTGCTAGCTCGTGCCCCGCTCGGGGACAGGCGTCTTCTGGCTCACGGGGGACCTGCAAGCCAGCGAGGTCCTGGGGCAGAGCAGCACCATGCCCCTCCTGCCCTAATAGGTCAGTGTTAAGGGCCCTTCTTCAACTCCGCTTCAGCAGGGGTGTAAGACAACTAACTCTACACCTCCATTGGAGCATCCTTTGGCCCCCAACAGTTTGTTTTTTTAACTGCTGTAACCGGTATTTTAATAGCTTTTTCTGAGGGGAAAAGAAACGCATAAACACAGAACTGGTTTTGCCATATGAACGTTTCTCTTTTACCTTCCTCTTCGAGGCATTGAGTTCATACAACCAAGGTGTTAATCATGTCTCCCCCTCCATATTTATTTTATATAAGCTGTCTAAGCATTGAACCTAAGCATTTCTTAACATAATGACAGCATTTTATTCTTAGAATCCCAAGAAATAGTTTTATATCACTGTATTCAAGATTACTGTAACATTTTCTCACACGAATTTAAAGTGATGTGATTATACTGCAATTGGGCTGTAAGTAGCTTTTCTTAGAATCTTATATCAAATTTCACTCACTCCAGCAAAAATCATAAATTCCATTCTAGACTGTGATTCAGCTCTACTACACTAGCAAATTATATCAAGTTTTAAATATAAAATTGATAGAGAAAGGGTGAAGCAGATGTAGACATTTTATAATAATCATAATGGAGGATTAGTCAAGACACTTTCAGGCTAAAATCAGTACATGCATGAAATCTTAAGTATCTCAACTCTCAGTCATGTCGATGCCATGGGTTCCTGCGATTTTTTTTCTGAAATTAAATGCTTTCCACTTTAGAAATGCTAATCATAATCAAATAGAAAAATAGCATTTTTTAAAAGTCTGTATTAACTCTACTTCATTATATGCAAGGCTGTACAAAGCAAGGCATCTATTGCAAAGACAGTCTGTAGGATGTAATCTGCCCTTTTTACACATATATCCAAATAAGAAAGAGCGAAAAGCCACCCAGAAATACACCCACTGCAGCGCTAGAGTCAGTGATGGTTACCCTCAACCAGTGCAATAAGCAACGCCCTTTTATTCTCTGTGGGAAGAATAGGAAAGCCCAGCTGAGGCTCAAGAATTTCATACGCTAACCTTGTAAGAACAGGGCTTGTACAAGAGACTGACTGACAGGCACAAGATTTGGGAATTTTGCTCAGCTGAAGACATTTTCCAATTTGGAAAAATTATGTGCGGTGGTGTAATATAGTTTATAGATGCATGTTGGAAACAGGCATATAACATACTGCTTACTCCCGTTTCTTCATCTTACATCAACCTTAAACCCAGAGGATTTCTCCACTATTTTTAGTTGGGGCTGGATTACAAATCCCACAGCAGGGAGGCCTCTGGAGAGTCTTCAGCAGCAACTAACTTTATTTAAACATGCAAGATTGAATTGGATGCAATGCTCTGCAATAACAGTAGAGGAGAATTAAATTTAAGAGTGGAATAATCCCTCATGCTAGCTTGTATTCCTAATTTATGCCACTGAGACTAATCAGGCTTAATTTATCTATCTTTAGCTTCCCACTGTTTCATTCCAACCTAAAGGCAACGTTTTGGGCAGCAGAAACCTTATTTTGTAGGTGAGTAACCTACTTTAATTGCATTTTCATCCATTACTACAGTCTAGCATTTTCTTCACTTAATTGGGTCAGTGTATTTCTTCTTGTAAGTGGGCACAGAAATTACTTCTGATATTGATTGCAGCCCCTGAGGTACTGCCGAGAGTCGAGGGCACTCAAAGGGTACACGGCAAATTCCATTTATGATGAGTGAAATGAATAAAGTTTCAATCAAAACCTTCACTCCCAGTAATAAAACAAAAAAACATGAAAATCCCAATGCTAAAATATTGAAAACTTATATTAAGCAAATTCATGCTGGTTAAGAAAAATCCGGTTGCCCTGTTTATAATCTTATTTCAAACGCAACCTGACCAATAGACACACAAATGTAGGGCTGGAAATGTCTAGCACCATATGAAAACCAGGCCTCTCGAGTCTTCAGGTGATCTTCAGCACTGATGGTTCAAAATACTAGCAACTAATTAGCATTAGAATTAAGTGCATATTAAAAAAACACACCAGGCATTTCAGTAATGTAATTTCTCCTCATAATTTTCAGATGCCATAGAAAAGAAAACCCAACGTGTTTTAATATATGCCTAAAAATGGTAATAAAAGCTCTCTTGAATAGTCAAGTACTACCCTTCACGTCTTCATGTAAGCAAGCCTGAGCTTTGATACATGCAAATTCTTGAGTTTCTTTTATTGAAGTATAAGAGACACCAGATCCTAGTGGCATTTCACAGCTCACAACTCACACTCTGAAAATACATTCCCAGTTTAGTGGACTGAGACAATCCAGTGTCTTCTGCTATTCACACCAAAGACGTGCAAGAAGTTGAATACTTTTAGCTGAATTTAAAATAACCAGATTTAGCTTTAGTTTGAATTCAAACTAGATGTATGAATTAGCTGTAATCTCTTCGTGAACTTTCTTTGTCTGAATGTTCAGAAACTATGCAAGATATTCCTAGGAATACATGTTAATTACAAGCCAGGTTAATAATTGGAGGTCAAATGGAAAAAGTCACAAGCTTATATTCATGTAGCACTCTTAAATTTTCCTTATCAGCTGATGTCATGATGGAGATCTGAGCTCCACAGAAACATTTCTTCGGGTGTCTCTGAGAGAGTATTTTTGATACAGAAACCATTCTGATCAAACCAAATAATACTTTGCCCCGTAACCATGTGCTTGTAGCAGGCAGATGCCTGCCTACACCTAGCTGCAGACTACTGGGAGTTCTCTCATTTTTATTTTATATCTTGAACCTTATCAGTCCATCCCACTTTTAGAACAGAAAATTTCCCAGAGATCTTTACGTAGACATCTGGACTCCGTGCACTCTCAGAAAATCCTATATATTCAGGTTTTTGTGTTTTTTTCCCCAAATACCCAGGGCTAAAGCTGTCTCATTACTGTATTGTATTTTGGATCACGTAATAACTTTAGCCAAGTTTTATGACACAGACAGATTATGTTTCTGTGATATCAAAGTTGCATAAGAGTTGAGAGCTACTAATCCCACATCCAGTTCTGCTGAGAAAGTGAAAGGATGCATGCAAAACCATGCAAGAGAGCGCAAAACATGAAAATTGCTTTATATGTTCATAGTAAGAACAAATCACAGAAAATCCACAAGGTTGGGTGCTTCACTGTCTGCAAAACAGGGCAGATTTCGCACTACCGTAAAATTTCTTAGTAATTTTTTCAACCTCAGTTGGGAGACACTACACACTGTTGGTGTGAACACAACGAAGAAGGCAGGAGGAACAGAGGAATAGCACGTGATGTTCTGGCAGCTCTCTTGCCACCGAAAGAGGAAAATACCAACCAAGGGTGGGGGAAAAAACTAATTGGTCACAGTAAAAACTAAGTGGTATTATAAATCACGACTTTCTCTTCATTTGTATAAGCATCTAGAAGAATTTCTGATAATATTTTACTGACCAGTAATTTTTAGACTTAAAAAACCCCAACAACCATCCTCAAGATAATGGTTTTGCCTGTAATTGCTTGCCTGATCTGCCCTGGAATTATTACAACGGTTTTCCAGTGAAAGAGATTTCCTTTGCTAGTCAAAACAAAGTTGCTCAATGGTATTTTCAAAACTTGTTAAGAACAACATAAAATATATAATGTACTTTAATGGGAGAAATGAATTGTCAAATATGACATACATAGTCTGGTTCTGAGAGGAATAAAATGATATACAAGGGCTATAGAATGATGTACAAGTGCTGGGTAGTAGGAGACAGAGAAAGGGTAGAAGAAAGGCCCATAGAACAGTACAATAAGACAACCATTTTCAGAGCAGGATAATAAAAATTAGCTAATCAGATAAGTAAGGAAAAGATAAACTGAAAACTGGTAAGAGAAAAGGGATGAAAATGAACTTTGAGGAAAGATTAATGCAAAGGAGAGGTATTCAAAATTAAAAGAAAAAATATTTAGAAGTCTGATAGCTTGTAAAACATGATTTTGAAAGCATCTGGAAGGAATTCAAAGCATATACGTTTACATATACTTTCATATGAATGACATTTTTTCACATTTTGAAAAAATTGACGTCTTGTCACAGTGAATATGACATTTAAGCTAATCTCATAATTCCAGACCACTGATAGTTTTAGAGTAAAAGGTCTCTTTCCTTTGCCTCCCATACAATCTTATGTTTTTGCCTTCCCAACAGCATGGAACAGTTGTCCATATCCATGCTCACATACGTCCATGGGAAACCCTGGGTAACACACCCTTGATGATCCTTCACACATCTCTGTGCGGGACCTTCCTTACCACCACTGAAACCAACAATGACAGACTACGAGTGACACAGGAACCTCTTCCAGTGCTACAATCTCACCTTCATCCAACCGTATATACAAACCACTGGTTATAAGAAACATCTCCACTTCTATATATATACACACACACACCTAAATGCAGAACTCCCACATCTCTCGTAAAATCAAAATGCAAACAACGATTTGTGTAAGGGTTATCTAGGATAACCAGAAATCTGCAATGGTGCGCACGGGGGAGAAAAACAGTGAAGGGTTATTTGCCAACATAAATCAGGCTGTACCATCGGGTTCACATGGTGGTGGTGTGCTGTATCCCAGTAACTGGAATATCATCTGTAGCTAAACTAGCTGCTATGAAAAAATAAAAAGGCTATCAATTTTCATGTCAACATATAAATATGTCATCTTCTGAGATAAGAAAAAATTTTCTGCCATGCTGTAATATTTAACCACGCATGTGTGAAAGGGGGATAAGTAGCGAGTGAGGGTGCACGTACTGATTACATTCCGTACAAAGATGTATGCACTAAATGCTTCACAAAAAGAATACTAAGTCGAAAGAATACCCGGCCTCTATAAACATGGCAAGTCTTACACGTCCTCTATAAATCCTTCACCATTCTCAAATGCAAATTCTCTGCTGTGTTCACTTCTCCTACATTTTGCTCCATAAACATAAATTTGAGGAAAGTCAGGCCCCTTTCCGGTCTCTTCATCCTCTCTGAAGCACAACCCATGCTGCTGGCTCAGTAACCTCTGTCTCCTTCAGAGATAAAGAATGGTGTTCAGCTTGTGAACACCACAGTGCTTCAACTTCATTAATGGCTGTTTTTATTATCAGAATCTAAAAATGGCCATTTCACACACTCCCCTCACACCAGAAGTTCCCAGGTCATCTAAACAGAGTCGTCGACCTTTAGAACGAGCATCAACAACAATGAAGGAGATTTACAGCAGCTCCATCTTCCACAAAATGGTTATACGCAGGATTCAATTTCAGCTATCAGCAGCAGTGGGTACCAAACTAAAGGACATTCCAGCGACTCAAAGTCACGAAGCCAGCACCGCCACCTGCAGCCACGCTGTTCAGTGACCTCAGGTTCCAGAGAAGATCTCTCTGTGCATCATGCTTGTTTCTTTACTTACTCACTCTATGATGCAGTACTCCCTTTGCTGATGCTGATACTACAGTTTTTGAGGTCCCACTGCAAAAAAGAAATGCTGAACTCATTAGGATTTGGGGAGGTCAATGCAATAAAGTTTCTTTTTCACATGGGGCAGGAATGAAGAGCTGAGGACGGAACTCCTTAAGCTAGCTATAATGACAAACCTGCCACATTATGAAAACACACATGTATTTACCAATAGAAATGGTCAGATTTCCAGTGCTCTTGCTGGCTACAGGCGACTTTTTGAAAAAGTCAGCTTTTACACAGAAGCTGAATTATTACAGAACTGGCCCAGAAGGGGCCTGTTGGACATTTACAAATCTTACTCACTCACTGAAGTCCACCAGATATTCTTTACACAATTCACTCCTGACCAAGGAATAAAACGCACATGACCTAATGGAAGTAGTGATGATTAAGATTTATATAAGCAGCAGATAAATTATGCTTTGCTATCGTGCACTATCGAGAAGCTTACAGGACAGAAGCAGGATTAGTTCAGGACAAGGGAAATTATACTTGTAAGGGTTAAAGCTTAAGAAAAGAGATCTGGCTTATATCAAGTTGATGCTTCAGATAAGTGAGTGCATTATAACAGGTTATAGTTGCAAAAATAATTTTGATTGGCATATCATTTATACTAACTACTGCTTGGAACCCACCCAGAATATGCAGCATACTATAAACTGTTAAGAAATATATCTGTGTATTGTTCAATATTTACAATGTGCTTTATTTGGTAAATACAAGACCTGGCAGAAAAATGTAGAGTATTAAAATAGTTCTGCTTAAAAAGAATCCCCTTTTCCCTATAAAAAGAAGTATTTCACTAACAGCAGTTTATAATTTTGTTCAAAAATGTTCACAATGAAGCTAAATAAACTTTCAATGGGAAAAATTTGATTGCTTTGTTCAGCTGCTCAAACAGATTTCTATCTCTACTTATTTGCATATTTCTGAATATTCTCTTTCAGGCCCACACCATTTTTGTTAGCAAAATCAATTTTCTGTTGGACAAAAAGTGAGATTTGGTCTAATGATTTTAAGCTTTTAAATAAACATGAACCGAATGGTGTAAAGAGCTTTCCTTTTAAGAAAAGATCCTTGCTGTTTGGAAAGAAAAGAATTTTTTGCATTCACAGATACCAATTGACAGCAACAGATTTCAACATGAAGAGAGAAAAAAATATACAAGGGCAAAAGAAAAAGAGCTGCAACCTAATTATGTAGCTACAACACAGACTGATGTGAAGTTTAATTTTTAAGGAACACTGGGTACACACGTTCATATACAAAACGTAAGAAACATTAAACTATGATATAAAAGCTTTAGTATTGATTTTCCAAAGCTCAAACAATACTCATGTTTATGAAATTGTTTCCTCTGCACCTGACGAGAAGGATTGTTCGACAATCCAACAGTTCTGCAGGATCCTCAGCAAACACCAACCAAATGCAATTTTTTCTAGGTCTGTTCAGCTCTGCTAATAGTTATTGTTTGCACAACTGTAACTAAGTACATTACCAACTAGTTGTTCAATCTATATAAATTTAAGAAACACACATTGCCAAGGAGTGACTCATATATCAGTCTATTATATGCTACAGAGCTGACTGTATTAAACAAATCACTTTCCCTACAGCTGAAGAATAGAAGCTATATACAGAGCAGAGGTTATTGTCTAATTTAAATCTTGGCTCCCTTCCCAGAGCTGTACAAGATTCCAATTTGTGGAAATGTTACTCTCTGCTACTGCCAGAAAGGCTACAGAAAATGGTATTGGGTGCCTTCCAGAAATATGTCTGCAAAATGCCAATCAACAAGTCACTAAAGATTAACAGTATGACTGTACCAAATTAATTTAAATTATAGAAACATATGGCTAGGATGTTTGCACTGCACTTAACACAACACCTGCTTCACAAACAGCTAAGTTTCCATCCACAGTATAAAATAATATATGTCAAACACCTTGAAGCTGATTCCTATAAATGGGGGGAAAAGCAGTTAAACAGTAACCAGGAGTTACCCCTATTAGCTACAAGCCACCATTTTGTAACGGTTAGATCCCTCCTTTATTTAAAATTTTACATCAGCGCAGATTAAGTGGTCTTTTCCCATCATAGAAAAAGTAATTAATGATGACAGAAATGAAGAAAAAAGATGTCAGGAACAAACATCTTTCTATTCCATTTCAGAAATCCAAAATTGTAACTTGATTTTGCAAAAATAATTCCAGTCTTATAACAGTCATTCATATATGCTGTTATTGTGTCTCCTCTCTCTCTCTCTCTATATATATATATATATATAAAAAATTGACATTCTTAAGCAAAAGCCACTCCTGAAAGGCACTATAAGCTCATGAAAAGTTAAAAGATTAACAATCACACACCAAAAGTCAAATATTTTATATTTCCTTGATGCAGTTTTTCCCTTATTTTTCTAAAACTCCTTAATATATACGATCATGTCATCAAAGAAAAAAAAATAAAAAAAATCAGTGACAGTCTTAGAAATATTTACACATTAGTGTATGCCATATTTCAGCTGAAGAGGAAGGGAGCTGTTTTATGTTTCTCTCCACTGCTTTTCTATTATTGCCTAGCTAATGGAAATACATCAAACAAATGTTCTACAAGAGCAATAAATATTAAAGTTGACCTATCCATCTGGAAGAAATGAGAACAATACTGCTCACTTTTAGCCCAAATATGACACTGATAAATGAAGCCGTGAGATTCCATCACACTTTCAGCAACCTGGGCTAAGCGCCCACCACGTGACTCTTGTACCAGCAATTTTCTCCATTCATCTTCATTAGGCAGTCACTTGACCTGCCTCCTAACATCCCTGTCAAATTTGAACCTTCAGGGGGCTTCTTGTACTTCCTAACAATGTACTCTAAAAGCTCTATTCCCTTTTGGAAAAAAGCTCAGATGAACATAAAAGAATATATGAGTCATTTCTTCTGGAGAGAGAACCATGCGACACTAGTCAAGATTAAAAAAGGAGATCGCAGCATCGTATGCGTGACAGTAGGAACAGTAGTGTTCTTACAGTCCAGAACCAACAACACAGCCTGGCAGAAAGCACAAGTGGGCAATGCAATCACCCTTTCGGCCATCAAATGACAATTGCGCATTCAAATGCGAATGTACATAACCTCTTGCCACAACCAAAACGCCCTTGATTTCCTCCCTCCATCACTGCTTGAAGCAAGCTGGAACAAGCAGCCATAGCATTCTCAACCTAACATAATAAGAGCGCTTCATCACATTAGCAGTTTTACATTACATCTCCATTATTTTCTGTTTCAACAGTATAATAATAACAGCACTGATTTGATTATTCTGTAATAGTGAAAATGAATACCAATTCAATATGAATTTGCCCGTATAATAAAAAGCTCCTAACAGGATTCTTAGAGACCTCCTAGAAAGACTGTTTATAACTTTATGATCACTTAGGGAAATCAGAAAGGATAAAGGCACCGAAAGGCGTTAAGCTCTTGACATTAAAACTATCTCAGATATTCATGCAATCGCAATACCTTCGTCAGGGTAGATCTACAATGTTTATCTGACAAACATCTGTTGTATTGACTCTGCTATTCTGTTGCACACAAGCCGCTTATCTCTCTTTTTTCAAAGAACTCTTTAGAATTATAAATATTGTAGACTGTCATGGTAATGTAGCAATTAAAATACACCCACATAGATTTCTTTTAGGCAGTAAGTTCTTCAATCTTTTTTCATGTTGATCAGGTCTTACATGAGTGGTTCCATACAGCTGCTGAGCACACCAGGGACTTACTCATCCAGGAAAACACTGCTGAATGCAAGTAAAGACTGCAGAATCAAACAGAAAATACGAACCTACGATACTTGAGGTAAGATGGATTTCACTGTGATCACCAGAAAATGACCAGAGACTTCTTTTATACAAACTAAATAGAGTCCTTTCATGAACAGATACTTCAGTCATGCTGAGTTGGATTTTATAGCACTAAAATTTCTACTTTTCTTTTGAAAAGCATTCAAACTGTATCTGACTTCAAGGGAAAACACAGAACATCTTATCTTCTGTCATTATTTTGCAGGGTTCTACAAGTATCAGAAACTATGCTGAAATACTGATAACATTTCCAAAAGAGTGGACAAGAATAATTATTAACAGATGCGCAAAATTTAAAATCGAGCCCCAGCACAGGTGTATTTATGGTAGGTACATTAATTTCTTGACTACAGAATGCATTACAGGTAGTAGCTAAGTAATCGCCGATAAGATGGTGCACTTCCCTGCACAACATAAGGGATGCTTGTCTATGAGCTGGAATGCTGATCTGAGCTTCTTTTTAAACATAATTATATGTTCTTACATCAGCATTAGAGCAATCACACAACAAACCCTGGCAACATTTTCATCAGGCTTTTACAAGACAATGGACAATTCACAAGAAAGCCACGGGTGGCATTAGGTTTCACCTGAGCCAATCCAGTATTACACCGTATTAGTATTATTTTCATTAGTATCTGTCCATCTGCATTAGTACCTGCATATCTGCATAAGTACCTGTGCCCGCAAATGCCTGTACCGGTCCACACTGAGCCTTTCTTTGGAAGGAACAAAATGGGTTCTCTCTTCTTTGCTTGTCTGAGATGCTGAAGATTTCAGGCCCTCTGCACTGATTCTGAGTTCAAAGTCTGTCACGTTTCCGTCACTGACGACATAGGCCTTGCCCATTTTCCTTCTATGAACAGATTCTTCTCAAAAATGAACTAATGTCCCTGTGATGACAGATTAAAAAACTTCACAAGTGGTTTTCACTTGTGACTCAGTCTATGGCTGCTACAGACAGTTGATTCTCAACATAAAGCAACTTGGAAAGATCAGCGTGTAGATTCAGTAGTTCTGAAAATCAGGCACATGTCCATTACCTACCCAGTTCTCTTTGTCTGAGGTGACTTCTTCCAAAAGATTTATATCAGTTAACCATGAAACAAACTGCTCTAAACAGAATCCCTGGTTACAAGACGACAACGACTTTTCAGTATTTTACTGAATTCAGCTCCTGAATGAAGCCTGATTCCAACAAGATTAAAACAATTGCTTTGCCAAGGTTGGGAACTAGAAAAATCAAAACACTAAACAATGAAAAAGAGAGTCCTGAGGCAGTTTTCAAGGAGCTTGTTGAAAAAAAAAACAAAAGATCTCCGCACAGCCCCAAAGGTGATCCTATGTACAGCATGAGATATAATGTGACATGAAAGTCTAAGAAGGTGTGTCAGAGAAACTACCCTTAGGTCTCAGAAGACCTGATTAAGGGAAAAAAGCAAACGTTTCATCTGCTTCCAAGATACAAATACACAGGGAGAATCCCTATAAGCTAGTGTTAAGAGGGGAAAAAAAACCCAAGCAAACAACAGATATTCCAAGCAGTGGAGTCGCACAAGAAGCGAAGCAGATTTTCACCTCAGCTAGCTGATGTTTGCTGTGGAATGTTTCATCAAAAGTGATGACGATGTGTTATGATAATGTCAGCTTTACCATCACCATCATCTGTCATGCCAGAATTATTCTATGGCTCTTGATGATGAAGTGGCTCTTCAGTTCTTCAAGACTGAGTGACACTGAAGCAACCTGTAAAAGTATTTGCTAAACACCTTCGGAAAAATAGAAGCGAAAGTATTCTGCATTGCTTGAGTTCGGCTATGCATACATCAGTGCAATATTCTAGTTGGAATTAGCCTTTCTCTAAGTAAAAACTTCAGTAAGCAGTTGTACCTTGACAGCAGGCAATTCATCTTAAATTTCATTAAATTTTCTTCCACATTACTTTCTTAACTTTATTCAGAATGCCCTTTCAAATGCAGTTCAGCCATGAACTCTATCATTTATAGCGCAGCATTGTTTGTGTCGAGTTTTCGTAGCAGGGTTATCGCTACAGGTTAATGGATTTGTGTTCTGAGAAGCCATGATTAGAGTAGGTTTACCAATAGTGACCTGTGTTCTGCATTATACAGTGAAAAACATATCTAGCAGCATGATTGTTATCAACCGTCAAAAGAGATACTGGGAGCTGGGTGTACAGACAGCACTAAACTCTGATGGTTTTATTACTCTATATAGATATCGCGCAGTGCTTAAATTTGACATGTACAAATTGGTGAAGCGAAGATTTGCAAAATAACAGTATCTATCAATGCTAATGGCTTAGTTTGGAAAATGATGTGCAGGATTTCAAGCACAGCATGAATATGTATTTAAAATATTCGTGGCACTTTAATGGCCGTTTTCATTAGCAGAGGTTATAACAATGGCAAAAATCTGAAATTTTATACAAGGTGTGACATTGTTAAAATAATTCCACAAAATTCAAGGAGTTACATTCTTACTATTAGAGAAGACATTAAAAATTAAGACTCTTGAACTCCCCTCCCAATACAGCTATTCCAGTAGAAAAATCAAGCACAAATAAAGGAGTAAGTTCTCGTTTAGGCTTTGTAAATTTTCTTGTCCCTTCTGTAAGGCTTTTTAAGCACCATTCAGTATGAAGCAGTAGAAAACTTAAGCTCTCGTGGCTTTCTCTTCCTCTTTTTCATTATGATACACGAGCTGACATCAAGGAGAGAAAAACCACAAAAAACTCAATTTATATTTTAAGTGGACTATGGAGCTACTTGCTATACTAGCAGAGCATCAGAAATAGTGATTAGGAGAGCACTTAATAGTAACTATAACATTAAAAAGAAGATGTAGTACATTCAAGGTAGAAGGCCAACTAATCACCTAGTGAACAATAACGCTTGCTGTCAGAACAGACTGCACATATAACGCAGGCTTGGACTTTCCAATCATTATGTATGCACAACTACAGCCTTCCCTTGTTCAAAATTGGATGTCTACACATTGATTCTTTTAACAAACACAGCGATGCTGCATTGTGATACCAAACCCATTCAGTTATGAAATGTGCATCAATAAAAAAAGCTTGCAAGGAAAGATTTTCAGTGCCCGAGTTCAAAATTTAAGCACTTCATAGCATCATGCCTAGAAAGTCACTGACTTTCATGAGAGCTTTACCTAGCACGTTTCCACTTTCTGCAAAGGAAAGAATTCACTACGCTTGCAACAATTTGGGCTATGGGGAAGAGTGATTTCAGTGGTCTGCACCAGCTCATTCACAGGTATGGCTTAAGAAAACCCCAGATTTTGACAACTGTTTGTCCATTAATTATAGAATCATGGAATCGTCTAGGTGGGAAGGAACCTTTAAGACCATCAAGTCCAACCATCAACCTAACACTGCCAAAACCACCACACTAAACCATGTCCCTCAGCACCACATCTACAGTCTTTTCAGTACCTCCAGGGATGGTGATTCAGCCGCTTCCCTGGGCAGCCTCTTCCAACGCTTGACAACCCTTTCTGTGAAGAACTTTTTCCTAACATCCAATCTAAACCTCCCCTGGTGTAACTTGAGGTCATTTCCTCTCATCCTATCACTTGTTACTTGGGAGAAGAGACCAACCGCCCCTCGCTACACCCTCCTTTCAGGCAGCTGCAGAGAGCAATAAGGTCTCCCCTGAGGCTCCTTTTCTCCAGGCTGAACACCCCCGGTTCCCTCAGCCGCTCCGCATCAGCCTTGTGCTCCAGACCCCTCAGCAGCAGTTCAGCTACTTGCAGGCGGGCATTGCTGCACCCCCACGAGCAGCAATGACTGTGTATGCCACGTACACAGCTTCTGTGGTCTACACAGCTGACTTCTAACTATGATACTTTAAAATTCAAGTTCCTCTTTTTTTCCCCCCCAGTAATCAGCCCTGAATCGTCAAACCAGTTAGTTGCGCCAAGTGTTTATTACACTTAAAATTTTTTTAAAAATGCACACTGCTTTCCCTTTAGAGGCAGTGATACATTTGCATCTGACGCATGTCCTCAGGATATAACTTCGTTAAGCATCTCTTCCTCATTTAGTGTAGTAGCTTAATCTGCCTTAGTTCTTGTTACAGCTTGTTTAAACTGTGCTCAGGCAGATTATTTTTTCTACCTAACACCTATTACACTGGCCATAATATTTCTGACATAACATGCTGTGCTAGGAGTTGCTGATGGTCATTTCCAGGACAGTGCCACTGACATTGTTTTCAGTAATACTCATAACAGCACTCCTCTTTACAGGGTGCTGATCAAAAGATGCTAGAAAAGGTCCTTTGTGCCTTGAATACTCTGTTAACATGGAATTTGACTGGTGTCTCCACACAGCACACTCGCCAGCTTTGAACCAAAACATCTGTTTATGACTTGCCAAGACAATAACTCCTCGAAGCGCCATCTTCTAGATTTTCTGATGTGAACCTCTGTTACAATGAAATAATGATCTCTGAGATAATAATACTGGATCCAAAATAATAACCCCTGTGAAATACTGAAAGACCAAGCTTTTAGATAACTGTCCTAACTTGTGCTGTTACCACAGTTAGATAAACCGCCCTAAAGGCTGTATTTTCAAAGCCTGAAAGTTGTCACACCACTGAGCAATATACTAACCATCGCTTGCTCGATGTGATAGGACAATTCAGCCCATTCCACTCAAATAAGCGCTTTCAGGATTCTGCTCCAAAGAACATTAAACTCAGTTCTGTAGTGAAGATGGCAAGTACTGTCTACAGAAGAGCACCTTCTTACACGGAACCACACTATGTTAAAATCATGACCAATGGAGAATTCTGACACTCACTGAACTGAAAACCAAGTTTTTGTTACCCAGACATCTACAGGCTGAAAAGGCCTGCGATGTTATTGACTATCAAACGTGCATGCTTTATTTTCAAAAATCCAGATGCTACAAATAAGCCGCCTTGAAAAAAGCAGTATTTTGAATGCCAAGAAAAGAATGTAATGCAATGTGATACAGAACACATACTTCGGTGTTTTTCAGGAAAACATTCATAAATGTTATTTTTTTATAGGGCTTAGCGTATTTTGAAGTCTACGTAAGAAAAAAAACATAAGCAGAAGATTTGATTTGCAAAAGGTAATGTCTTTGTCTTTTACCGCCCAAGCAAATATCTGAACTACCAGCTATCGTTTTGTTTTGGAGGAAATAAATTTGCACCTTATTGGACGGTAAGGTCTGTTCTTGAAAGCAGAAGAGAAAAAGAAAATTAAGAGCACCTAAACAATATCCAGTCCAAGTAAAAGCACTTTACTAAAAGTGCAACTACCCTATGAAAAACTCTACATAACTTTGCTAACTTAAATCCGTATGTCTCTCTATGCTCATTTTGAGCTTTTTTTAAACAATGGTACGTGTCATTTAAGTTAGAATGAAATCCGAAAGTGTCTCTATCCCTGAGCAATAACCAACAGGAACATATTCCTGTGAATTTTTTATTTTTCTGGCACAAGAAGTTATTCTCACATCTGTTAGGGCTGATTTGGAATCACTGCTCTTGGAAGCCAGATTCTTTTATTTATTCCTTGAACACGATTCCCTGAAGAGTTAGAGAGGCCTCAGAGACGCAAATGGGGTAACCTAGGAACACCCAACCTGTGCCAAGGGCCAGGGGGAAAGACTTTTAATGCTACAGTGCAATCTCCTCAGCCCAGGGAACTGTAACCAGCCTGGGGACTTCTACTGATGACACTCTAATGCAGCTTTTTCATTTTTTCCCTGGAAGCCACTGATCTACATGTAACAGTCTCAAGGGAGTTACCTATAGGTTTCTGCATCTTACTGGGAAACGAAGGATGGAATTACAGCTAAGAAAAGATATGTACAGTTCCTAATTCTGCCACCTGAATCTGCATGGCCTTGATGCAGTTACTTAACTTCTCTGTAACTCTTGGCCCTGAGTGTTTAATGAAAATAATAAAACTTCTAACATCACAGGGTATAGATTTTGGGTAACACGAAAATGTAAGTAGGAAAACTTAAAGGACTATTTTTTCCGAAGGCAAAGAAAATAAGCCAAAAGCACTAAAATCTATAAGGATAAAGGATACATCAGGCTCCAAAAATACCAGGTCGTATGTTAATATCCAGTTGGGCATCAAATTAAGGAGGCAAAAAAAGTGGTAATATACATACAGCCTCTATTTACAGAAAATTGCTGATTAGAAACTAATTCTTTATATGTGCTTCTACTTCTGTGATGTAACGTTTGTTAGACAACCAAAAACAACAACAGAAAGCTACATGCTTACAGGCTGAGTTAAGACATAGTAGTCTTTCTTTGGCGACACCCTGGCATTTGTTTGCTCCTTGAGTGTAACAGTGCCACGTTTAAAACACAAAGTGCCCTTCCACTGGCTTAGAGCAAGATCTGCAAAACACTGTCCGTTGATTCTTGCCTGCACATAGCTTGTAGGCGTCCGAGTTCCACAACGGAGACTGCAGCCCTGAACGAAGGCAGGATTCACAGTCACAAAGTTTCTCTTTGATCTTAAGTCTTATCAAGCTGTGGTCTTCTCTTTACCAGGCTTTCTGCAAAATGATGGCATTGTCGGCTACCCGTAGAAACAAGGGAACTTTTTCTAGGTATAAACACTTCTGAAAAAAACCCACAGGTTCCTATGGGCTTTAGGGAAAAGAACACTGAAGCAGAGATTTTTAAAGCTCATACTTGTGGATTTAGACACTTTCTGTCTAGACCTCAGCCCTACACACCAGGCTATAAACTTCTAAACCCTTCAGGTTTCTAAATGACAGAAATATTATTTGGTGAATTAGTTCTTGGCACTACAGAATTACAGAATGAAACGACCACTTATAACAAGTGACTGATGGATTTTATTCTGGAAAGTCATCTGGCTGACAAATAATTTAAGACTTTTTTTTTTTTTTTTCCTTTAGTAGAAGGATGACTGTACAATGCAGAATATTAGTGATATGAAGCTATTTCAGCTGTACATGCAGTATTCATGTGCAACTCAATACCTCCCCCTATACATGCACAAAACTGCTGCTGCTGCCTACGGTAGCACCCGAGAAAGCCAAGACTGAAGATTTATGTTCTTTAAATGTTTGCTTAATTCTCTTGCACAGACACTTTCTTCCATTATTCACCTTGATGATTTAAAATATAAGCGATGCTGCCTCTGCACTTTGAGTTAGTGAATTTTATAAACCGTTTGTAGAGCTTAAGAATGGCTGCTCCCTCCGAGCCAACAAATAACGAAGGTAAACAGTGGTGTGAGATCACAGTCAATGTCCAGAGCCATCTTTTCATGCAGGTAAGAATTCAGAACCCTCTTCACTACCATTTAATCTAGTTTTATTTCGGTGTGAAGCAGTTGGTTTCATTTTAGTCTACATTCCACTGGATATCCCTGCATGGAGAATGCATAAAAAGTCACGAATGTTCAATGTGAGATAATCTTTGTATGTTAAACTATGACACTTGCATTGTATATGCTCGTTATTTATATTACATATGGCACAAGTGGCAGGGTGCTCTCACTGAGCCTGAAGCCAGCACTGACATGCAGCCTACCTGTAGATGAAAGCCAACGCTTTCCAGAGCTACAAGCTTTGGCTTCACTCCTGTGAGCTAGATAAGGTGACACTGAAACTTCCGAAAGGTTGCCAAGGACAGAGGAAGTAGAAACTGCTGTGCTGGAAAATTGCACTGCAATAGAATAAATCATAGGAGAGCCACAGGAGTTGCATTTTTCTCCTTTCCATTTTTGCTAAGAGAATGAGATGGAGGTTGGCCCAGCAGACAGACTCCAGATCGCCACATAAACTGTAGGCACTAATATTTAAGACTTTTATCAACTACCTTGCTAACACTGCGCATCATTCCTCTATCTAAAAATGAAGCACCTGGCAAGTAAAAACAGCTTCCTTGTTTTAAAGATGTGAGAGGTTTGCATTTTGTTTCTCTTCTAAACTGTGACTTCAAATACTTTTGTTTAGACACAACCTTTGCAACTGCATTTGGAACTAATACTCAATGGAGAACTATTTCTACTTCTCTAAATCACTGGCTTACAATAACTGTTTTCTTACCAAACTACCTTCACTGTAAAAGAAACAATGCATAAACAATTCTTCCCCAGAAAAACAAAGTCAGAGAGCACAAAAGATGCTACCTTTGCAAAAATACAGCCTTCAGATACTAGATTATAATTAGGGTTTTATTCCAAGCATTTTGATGCACGCTGTTAACCTTAGACACCTGTGCATGAACCTTTTAATTAGCATGTTATCTTTGGTGCAATTAATATCTTGTACTTCATATGTTATCATCAAATTAAAACTTTTACTACCTGAGCATTATTAATTAATCAATGTGATTCTAAGAGGAAATAGACGTCATTCGAGACAAAGTCAGTGTTTTGGGAATGTCACAGCCACTGACATCTTAGAACAATTATTTAGCTGTCTTCAGATACTACAAGGCTATTACCTTTAGCTTATGCTGTCTTCCTAGAACTTGCACAAAAACTGTGACATAATTATTACATTCTGGTTTACATCTGCAAGCAAATTTTATTGTTGCATTATACAAAACATCCAAATACTGCAGTCAAGAGAAAATTTTAATAAAAAAGAAAGAAAAATCCTTAATAATCCCCTCAATACAGTCAAGAATATCCCCCTCTATTAGGACCTATAGTAAAGTATATAGACACTAGCATGAATTCAAAGTAAAAAGTGATGATTGTTTAACCCTGAAGATACCAATATAGATGCTGATATTTATAAGTCACTGTGCCAACTTGATTTACCGTGATGAATGAGGAGAAGGACTTGGGGGTGTTGGTGGATGAGAAGCTCAACATGAGCTGGCAACGTGTGCTCAACAGCCCAGAAAGCCAACCGTGTCCTGGCCTGCATCAAAAGAAGTGTGGCCAGCAGGTTGAGCGAGGGGATTCTCCCCTTCTCCCCTTCTACTCCGCTCTCGTGAGATCCCACCTGGAGTACTGCGTTCAGCTCTGGGGCCCCCAACATGAGAAGGACATGGACCTGTTGGAGCGGGTCCAGAGGAGGGCCACGAAGATGACCAGAGGGCTGGAGCACCTCTCCCCTGTAAAGACAGGCTGAGAGAGTTGGGGTTGTTCAGCCTGGAGATGAGAAGGCTCCAGGGAGACCGTATAGCAGCTTTCCAGGACTTAAAGGGGGCCTACAGGAGAGCTGGGGAGGGACTCTTTATCAGGGAGTGTCGCGATAGGATGAGGGGTAGCAGTTTTAAACTGAAAGAGGGGAGATTAAGATTAGATATTAGGAAGAAATTCTTCACTATGAAGGTGGTGAGGCACTGGCCCAGGCTGCCCCGAGAAGCTGTGGCTGCCCCATCCCTGGAGGTGTTCAAGGCCAGGCTGGAGGGGGTTTGGAGCAACCTGGGCTGGGGGGAGGTGTCCCTGCCCAGGGCAGGGGGGTGGAACTGGATGAGCTTTAAGGTCCCTTGCAATCCACACTGTTCTATGATTCTATGAATAAATTCACAGCCTAATAGCTTATTGCAATATGTTTGATTTGAGACATTAAAAGAGAAAATCATTTCAAGAAATTATTGTCCTTATAAAATACTTTAAAAGCCCAAAAGATTTACAATTTTTCTATCGCATATCAGATTTAATAACAGCAAGCACAAACCAGCATAATGTGGCCAGTCTCTCTCAACAAATAAAGCCATCTTTTTTAACAATAAATTTCCTGTGGTTAAACTAGAAACTGTCTTGTGTCCATCTATAAGCAAAGGACTCGTTAATCTATATTGGCACCAAAGGAAATCAGTATATTCCCAAGAAAACACAACAGAAATCAGTTGCAAAACAGCACGTTTTCTTTAATTGGCTTAGAAAATGAAAAGCCTGACCTAGAAATATTTAACAGATGAGATGCAGATTTTCTTAGAACCACAGCACATCAGATTCCAGTTTTATTCTACAATCATTTGATTCCATACAGCCTTGAACACCAAAATTTAGGACAATTGGGCAGCTACCTACCATATGGTATTGCTATCTGCATAATGATGTATGCAGATTTCTATTCTAGTGATTTCACTTCGCAATTCCTCTTCTTAACATAACTGTTCTGTTTGTATTAACCCCATATAAATTAAATTCCATGTGCATATTGTTACAGTGTACCTACTTCTAAAAAAAGATAATTCTGGAACCCACAGACAAGCCAAAACACCTGTGGATTTCAGAAAAAGAATTTGCTCCTACTTTTACATCTTTTTTCTACTATAATTATTAAATGGAAACAAAAATGTCAGTAGTGTCACAAGATGACCCATTAATATAAACTATAATTATACAGGATGGTAGCCAAACATGCTGATACACATTATACATACATATATACTTAATATGTAACAACATATATTATGCACAGTCATAATATGCGTGACGGTACAGAAACGTCTGCAGTAGTGCCTAGGCAGGTCTCTCAGAGCCCTCCACAGATAGCAATGAATTAAGCTTCAGAGCACTGCCAGGAGGTCCCTATATATTATCATCTCTATTTTCATAGAAAAAGTCAGTGAGGGACAGGCACAATAAACAGCTTGCCCAAGGTCATACAGGAACGTGATACCTGAAATGGGATTGGAATCCAAATGCCCTGGCTTTTATTTTAACAAATACACACTGTTTCTTCTCTTATAACAAAAGACTGAAACAGAACATACGTTATTTTAAGAGAATACACTTGCTAGCTTAGAGTAATCAGGTTTCATTAGTTTATTTAGAAAAATCTTCAACTATGGTTGGAACCACAGAAGGAAAGAAGACTAATAGGACAAAAGACTAACAAAAGAACCGCCACCAATTTGATAAGGAGTGAACTAGATTTGTATCACATCTACTTCAAAGTGAATCAGTGAAATTTTGGAAAAGGATATAATTGTCTAAGCATAAAGACTTTTACCAAAAATTAATATATTTTACATTTCACAGCAAGAAACTAAGCAGCTTTCACTAGATGTTCATAATAAAATGTAGAGGTATTCTGATGGTACTAGTTTTAAATCAAATATAAGTTCTATCTAAATGCATTTTCTTTAAAAAAGTCACTTTCTTAATACAATAAGCGCTGAGAAGTACATTTCCTGCTGAAATTACTCCATTACTTTCATGTCACAGGGAGAAATGCACGTAGAATAGTCCGAATGAAGTCCTGCTCCTTAAACCACCTCTAGCAAAGCCCAGAGTCCGAGGGTCACATTAGTGCTGAATCACCCTCGTGCACGTGCATTAACAGATGGTCTATTTGGATACTGCTAACTTTCAAACATCCCTAAACCATAGAAATCATGATAAAAGCTTAGTACAAATTATTACAGCACAAAAGTTACAGATTTTTAACTACAGATTTCTGTTTCAGGTGGAAATAATCAGTAGACAAGACCGAGGGAAAACAAGGTAGAGAACTCCATCAGTGTGGAGTGGGCAGAGACCTCTTTTTTGGCCTTTCAGAGAAAAGTTGTTTGGAAGATCCAAACCACAAAAGACCCAGAACCACCCTGTCTCTGCTATGTTCCCTGAGAGCACAGGACAACCTCCCCAAGGTTCACAAACTTGAACGCCTTCTTCCAAATCCTCCTGTCTTTACATGTAACCATGAATCTTTTTGCCAGGAGCAGTGAACACAGGGACAGGATATATGTTGTTGCTCTCCCACCTACCCACGGATGGTTCGTTTGTCTTTTTTTCCATGTTTAGTGACAAAATTAGCATTTTACATGTCTCAAGCTTTGAAATTCCAAATCATTGTATCACAAAACACAGAAGCTTCATCCAAACCACAACTACACCAGAAGTTATTGCTTTTACTGACCCACCGATCAATTTTTCAATTCTTACGCTAGTGAAATTACCACATACAATAATTTAAACGCTTAAAGTATCTAATCTTAAACAGACCATTGCTGAACTTTGGATGAATGGCGGATGCTATATAATATATTTTTAACTTTAAAAAAAAAATATTTGCTTAATCTGCAACCATTGCTTTGGATTTTTCTTTCTAAGGACACAATGATCCTGATTAAGAAAAGACATTTACAAAACTTTGTGACAAACATAGTTTTCAATTACATTTCATAAATCTTTGGTAGAAATGTGAATAGCTGCTTATGCAGATGAAGAGCACTAAACAACTAATTTAATGCTACTGAGCAAATGTCATTAACATTTTTTGGAGACTGGATGAATATCAGCTTTGTTGGTAAATGACATTTTGAATATTTAGGGGTTTATAAGGGTGGTTCATTTCTTTATACAGCAACAAATCTTCTGACAGTACTTCTGTCTGGTTGTAGGAAACTACAATTGATATCTTTTCCATATATACTTAACCTCCTACAGATTTATTTGATTCTCAATAATTACTATTCTCTGGTAAGAGGCATATGTTATTACAGCACACTGCACTCCCACAAGCTGTCCACTCAGTGTATTTTAATAAATCTCTGCCAAAGCTGTATAAATTTGATCCTGTTTAAATTTAATAAGGATCAGAATATATCAAAGCACAGATTCCCATGGGAGAAATAGATATTTTGCATAGTTATTGAGTGCCCTATTCACAAATACAATGTGTAAGACCTAGACCATCAACCTTGAATTAAAAAGAAAGAGAGATTAATGTGCGCAAAGCCAGCTACTTCTTAAATAACTAGTGAAATTAGTCTTTAATAAAACATTTTTCCCTATACTACTGTTAAAGACAGCAGCACTGCTACAGTTTTAATATTAGCATTCTAATATGTAACTACTGAATATCTGCAGTATATAAATACCTTTTCAGGTACCTTTTGCAATTCTTTCTTTAAAGCTTTACCTACATAAAGACAGAGATCGCTAAACATGTCTCCAAGTGTTTCTCTTTGGGTTATGCCTTATCCTTTTCTATTCAGTGGGACCACTGCCTTAAGCAGAAAGCAGATCATCAACCAAGAGCCACAACTATAGCAGAAACTGAACGAGTTTAGGACAATAAATAGCGTGAACTTAATATTTGACAACCATTTTCTTCCTTTTTCTGGAAGGATGTCTAGAAGAGGAAGAAATTCTTCAATGCTCTATTAATTCTAGGTAAAGTTTGGTGATTTTACATAATAACCTACAAAATTTTATGTTCTATTAAGTAGATCACTTCAGTGCTTGCTGCGGCAAAATACCAGACCTAACTGTGCAAATAGATCCTAATCTAGCACCTTAGGAAGAATTCTGAGGATCACTATCATAAACACAAATACTGCATGTCTTCCAAATACATTTACATAATTGGTTCTTCAGATACCAGTGTTTTCTTTTTTGTTGTTGTTATAAAGAAAAACTGTTTGCATATAAGGGGGAAAAAAAACAACACCTAAACCACATTTCCACCCCATGTAGAGACCACACCTGATAGCAGCTAGTCACAGAAATATGTCACTCTTCCGTAGGAAAGCTGCATTCCTTATCATTGGTTTCTACTAGTAATTGCATATGTAACTGTGTATACAACCTATCACTTTCAAAATAGCTCCACTTTCTTCCATCATCTTTGATGTTTACTTGATAATAGTTATGGGAAAGAAATGAGACTATATTTATCCTGAATTAAAATTCATATTTTCAGAGTAAGACCATGAAAGTCAAAAGACAAATCATTTCACATGGAGCAGAGATCTTTCCCATGGGGAAAAAAAAAAATGTACTAAATCAATTTGCCATTGTTTTACAAGTCAGCCACTGAGAATGAAATCACAGACAGCTGAAATTAATGGGAGTTTTGCCATTGACTTCAATGGGCCAAAGATGTCATCCCCAGTATTTAACATACACAGAAGCCTGATGTCAGAATTAGTACAGCTTTAGGAAGTACAGTACAACATAATTCAATCCATCAAAGTGAAGCCAATCATATCATCACTCAATCATTGTTCCCACTCGCATCTATGGTAAGATTCATTCTCGCTTTCTTTTCCCTTTACCATCATATAGGTGTTGGAGCTGGGAAAAACCTCAGCCATGTTTGTCAGCAACATTCCTTTATCCACTGTCAATATTACGTCGTTATGGTGAAAGTGCAGATACAAAAATGAAGTTGAAAATTCAAATTATATCAGTGGAAATGTGTGGAAGCACAATACAGGCAGCGTAGCTTTGCCAGAATATTGCCATCGAAATCATAGCACTTAAAACACAATTACTTTGAATTAAGATCAAACAGTATCATGACACAATTATTCATCCTGGGTAAAGACATGCCTAGGTCTTTTATGTGCCACCTGTAGCACAGGGTTACAATCTGTCTTAGTTTTCAAGAATTTTAGAAAATATTCCACATTGAATGCTGATAATGTTGGATCCATTCCTTCAAGAGATTCAGTGCTTAAGCACAAAGAGGCTGAGTTAACAGTACAGTGACTTAATTGCCTTGCGTTTACGGGGTTGTGTCTTTCAACTTTGTTATTTCAACAAAGTGCTTTGTGTTTATTATGGAGATATTCTGCTGTATTTCCCTTTTCTCAGTTCATGAAATTTTCAATATAACAAGAAAAAAAAACAGTTCAAATTTCTGTTTTGAAAACCATATTGCCATTTTTATTCAGCCTGTATTTTAATATAGCATCAATATTTAACTACTTCATTAAAGGAAGTGTGACTTTTATAGTGAAAATGTCAGTCTTTGCAGTTCATTAAATTCATTTAAAGTATAGCTGCTTGATTTTTTTTTCCTGAAGGAATAAAGGACTATTAACTGAAGGCATAAACTTAGCATTAGCATGTACTTTTTCCTTCAAATTAACATTCAAGATTTGTAACAGTCTTTACAAATTTAAGGGATTGTTTGTATCCTTTTGCATTATCCTTATTTTTATAATAGATGTCACTTTAATAGCATATACAACTGTTTATCACAGTTGGATATGACCAGTAGGATGTCATGGAGGATATTAACATGTCACGTGCTATTATGAATCTGTAGAATTCTACAAGTATTAAAAATACATTATTTTGAACTGTGGCATCTGAAAGAATAAACTGTATATGATGTAAAATGTAATAACTCTTGGAATCCAACAGAGTTTATGAGTACTGTTTTTCTGTTTCATAAAACATTCTTTGATGAGTATCCTTCTTCAAGGAGGGTTTCTATTAACTAATACAAAAGAACACAGGGAAAGCTCCATCTCCAGAAAGGTCGCACCATGTTTTTGCCAGATGTAAGAAATCCTGGTCCGTATTGTCTAGGACTTCTATGACTATTATCTCTAAACTTGGAAAAGCTAATTATTTCTGATTAATAAATTGATGCAATTATAAAATAGTAAGAATAAAGCTGCTCTGAAATGTACTAAAATATAAAAGTGGTGATACTTTCTTTTCAACCTTAATTTATTACAATACAGATGGTGATTAGGGGGAGGGGTTTGGACACGGACATGTGACATTTTAAAGGGCTTCATCTTCATAACTATAATACCCATCCTCTGAAAATCAGATGGTTTTCTAGTGTCTTAAATGCAGAATCCAAAATACCCTACTGCATGCAAACATTTTGGGTACCATGAAGATTTAGGTTGGAACTAGGACTTTAAAAAGTACCAAATTATTCAGTCTATGATTTTAAAGTTCACCCTATTCCCCATTCCTCTCACACGTGGGCACTTTAGCCTCCACTCAACCAGCAACTGGCATCAAACTAGAGAGGAAGAAATGAAGAATGCAATAATTAATGTCTACTTAAGTTAACAGTGTCCTCCAAGAAACATTCTTCCATGAATGTTGTACACAACAAAGTTTTATTTTCTCAGAAAACTACTTTACACCTCCAAATTCGTGCTAAACTAATGTGATTTGTTTTTCTATATGTCAAAAGTATATAGGTTTATAGGGTTTATAGGAAATACTGGTGCTTGAACTACCTTCCTCTGGATGACTTTTTCTAAAAAGTAAAGAGAATAAAAATTGAATTATCATGTGACTATAATTCTGAAGAATGAATGAAAGAAGAAACTCTAAAACTTAACTATACAACCAACAGCCCAGTCACACATATAAAAAGCTAACAGGTACCAGCGACACATATTCCAGATTGGAGTTTGAAAGAAAGAGTCTTTGCACACTGTTATTTTCTACACTGTTATACCTGCCAAACCAAACTGATGGACTCTAACTAGCAATCCCTTACAGCAAGAGTACATGGAGCTAAACAAAAATCTTTTCTTTTAGGATGTCATGAGTTAACACGCGACTACAAAGGCAGAGGTATCGAGCCAGCTGTATTAAATCCATATGCTCTAGACAGGTCACAACCACCAGCTCGCTCACACCACTGCACACATGCACACCCTGCAGGACTGGGATTCCCATCCTAGCTCTTCAACTTGAAAGCAAACTCTTCACCAGCAGAGTTAAGATACCTAGCCGGAATATGAAACAAGTGTCCGGTTCCCCCACAGCATGGACCTTCCAGGCAAAGGGTGAAACAATGCCACTCTTCCAGATCCATGTTTTTCTAAAAGAGTACAGGGAGAATCAAATTAATCTTTGCTACCTATTCACCTTCTGCAATCATAGGATCGTCCAGGTTGGAAGGGACATCAGGAGATCTGTAATCCAACCTCTGCTCACAGCACAGGCCACACTGAATTCAGGAACTGCTTGCACGTGGCTTTTCTTCAGTCAGGTCTTAAAAACCATCAAGGAATAGAGACAACTCTTTTGGGCACCCTGCTCCAATACCCTGTTAGCCTCAAAGTGAATTTTTTTCCTCCTTATATGCAGTCTGAACCTCTCATTTCAACTTTTGCCTGTTGCCTGTCATCCTCCTGCCAGGTACCCCAGCGAGGAGCCTGGTTCCATCTCCTCACAGGTACTGGGGCTGCTCTCAGGTCCCCTGAAGTCTTCCCTTCCCCAGGCTGGACAAGTTCCCACTCTCTGAAGCTTACAGGGCAAGTTCACTAGGCACTGACCATCTTGCTGGCCCTCCATGAACTTGCTCCCGGTTACTGATTTATGTTACTACCCACCAGGACCCACCGGTCCTTTTCAACAGATCTGCTTCCCAGCCAGTCAGACCCCAGCCCATATCTCTCAAACCAGTACACCCTAAAAAGTTTTTGATATATTAGGCCAAGGATAAATGCACTGACATTGAGCTTCAGGGTTCTGTGATGCTAAAAGAGCCTCACAGATCTCCCAGACCCTCTTTTAAAGTCCCCTTTACAAGAAAAAGAAAAAAAAATTCTTTTTTTTATCCAGATAAAATACTTAATTACCAATTGGATGCACGAGCATAAACAAACAAAATCCAATTGTTAGTATTAAGCAGCTGAAGAATTATTACTTTGGATAACTGAGGCTTTGAAGAAAATTTTTACATCAGTTATAGCCACCGGCTTCAAAATTTAACTCCAAGAAATGAACCCACACTTGAAAAAAAGACAAAGCTAGAACCCTCTAAAAAATTGTATACTGGTTTTTAATCACACTTCAATTGCACAAAATTACGTACCTGTCCCAAGACATGTTAAGAAATAGCAGCAATGAAATTTGACAGTAAGTTCTTTGCGCTCAAACTGCCTTATAACCAAGCAGCAAATCTTCACACTACCTTTCAGAGTTCAGTAATTCCCAGGAAATCATGCTGCAAATGCAAATAAGCAGAAGTCTAAAAATGAGGCTACTGTGTCCAGATGGAGCCATCCAATTCTTAAAACCTCAGAACTAGCAGATATTTGCTACTTTTTAAATTTTTATGGACTTCTGAAGTTAATCTACAGATTTCTTTAGTCTGAGACTCAAAACCAGTCCAACCAAGTGATCACTTCCAAAAAACATCAGCCTACCATGTTCCGTGCTACAAATGAGAGGCTTTCAAAAAGTTCTGTGATTTACCAGGTCTTGGCCATCTATTTTGTAAACAGTAACTAAACTGATTCCACCCCAGTTGAAGAATTCTCAAGATACTGTTTGTTGACATACAACTTCTGCTCAGTTTTACCCTTATTTAATGCAACTTCTCAAAGAAAATGAATTGTTGGAAGTTTCTATTTTATATACTCCAACCAGAGGACCGCATCAGGAAGTCACCAGATAATCTTTGTTTAAAATGAACAAACATGGCACCTACATTTTTCTATCATATAATAGGCCGGGAAAAGGAAATATACCAGAAAAAAAAAATAATCATATGAGCAATTAGAAAGAGACAATAATAATATTCATAGAGGACAGTAGAAATTGCCCTGTACAAGTAGCTAAGAAATTACGTTGTTGTGTTTATATACTGGACTAAAAACAGATATAAATGAACATCAGAGGATAAAGCATAAAGCATATTTCCTGGGAATGCTGCATTCTCAAAAACTTTTAATTTGCTTACAGAAAATTGATACGAGAGCTCTTTTAGAACTCAATTCCTTTTAAATTAATTTACTGAATTAGTAACGTTAAGATAGAAGTATCTTTGCAAATCTAGCCAAAAACATGTAGTTCATCACTATGTCTGCAAGCCCAAATACTCTATCAAATGATATAAGGAGTTGTATAAAATTCATCATTTGCCACCTAAATAGGATTATAAACTGGACTTTTCAAGGAAAGATTCAAAGAATGGAATTAAACTGTAACTATGTACCCTTGATATTAACTAGTAATCCATAATTTAAGCCTTCATTTACTCTACTGTAATTCCACTTTCATCATATATATAAAACCAATTTTTACTGTCATCAGCTTTTCTTAAATTTAAAAACAAAGAGGCTACGTTCTACATGGCAGAAAATACCAACTGTGTGAGGCAATCGGAGTTTTCCTTTTGCCACACAAACAGATCAGGTCAGGCTATGAGTAATTAAGTGTCCAAACTTGGGGTGGAGGAGTCTATCTGCAAAGAAGCACATAGTTGTAGTAGCTGCTCCTTCCTAGGCTGGAGTATTTACAGCGGTGCTGGCAGATGGAACTTTTTACACAAACAAGACTACATACTCTGCGTTCATGGATTAAAGGCAAAATAAAGATATCCACTACCATAATTTTCAATTGTTATGAGCTCTAGAGAAGAGAAACAGACTTGCATTGCTCAAGAACACAAATGGATACTAAGATGGGCTGCAAATTTCTGCAAGTGTTTCATATACCTCTCTGAAGGGCTCTTAGTTCCACTGTCCAAACGTTTTTTGAAAATGAAGTTCTCATTCAAATCCGCAAGACCAGAATATTTTTAGAAACTTGGAAGTGAGGCAGTTACCCGTTAGCAGAGCACGGAGGTAAGGTAGCAGATAATTATCTGACGTGTGCTCTCAAAACGCCCACACCAAGACAAACTGTCTAAACATTCGATACCATGCTTCTACAGACTGTCAGACTTCTAGATACGGATTTTTCCATCACCTCTTTCAGACACTTGAAGGCCTCAACCCCCCCCAACCAAGGAAAAGCACGCCATTTCTGGAGGAAGAACTAAGTAATCTCTCCATGTTCACAGATATGAGGTAACTCCCTAGCATCTATAAATCTCATTTATAACTGTTCCACTATAAAATTAGCCTTCAGACATGAATTTTCTTTACTAGCTGTTATGCGTAACTCCAAAATTGTTGTTGGGTCCGTAAGTCTCCTGTTGACTTGTCAAAATCAGACTCACAGGGGATTACAGAGTGCATAACACAACTTCAGTATCACCTATTTAGGAATGTAAACATGAAGCCTGAAAGAGTCACATTAAACAAGATTAAAATTACAATCAACCCCACTGCCCCTGTTTCAGCCAATACTTAGCATAAACTCAGAGCCTTAAAAGTGACTACCGCTCCTCTGTCCCCACTGTTACGGGAAGGCTGCCTCAGCACCTTACTCCTCGGGAAGACAAAGGCCGCCTTCTCCTTCCCGGTCTCAGCTCACAGTGTTTATACAGCCACGCTTGGAACAACACCCTCTTCTCTCACCCTGCTGTTTCCAGTATTACTGTTAAAGCACAGATACTTCAGGCTTCTTACATCTTCTGTTCTTATGAAAAATAAATTCTCCAACCGTAAGGTACTTATTTAATAAATAAATAAATAAATAAATCTATGCTGCCAGACCTGCAATTTTATGTGTCAGTTCTTTCACACTCCAGAGATGAAGATTATCTAGACCTAGCCAACTTGAAGCAGCTGAATATAGCATTTTGCTTCGCTTTCGTTTGGTATGTAGGCTGGAGAAAACATAATAATGATTCATTTATTTAGTAAGACTGCAGACAAAACCACGTGGAGACCATTTTTATGATTTCCAGTGAGGCAGATGCGTTGCTTCTGGTAAGGATGAGAGGCCAGATAGAACTGGTGCTTTTCAGCAGCCAGAGTAACGCTTACCAACATTACAGCCTGTCCCCATGTAACCTATTATCAGTACTGACTCCTTTGTTTTGTCAGCAGGTACAAAGAAGTGGCTTTATCCTTTTAGGAAATCAACGGTTCAGTGCCCAAGAAACTGCTACTTCAAAATACATCCTCCAAGCTGAATTTTTTCCAGCAAGTTTATGAAGCTCAATTCAAAGGAGAAACAACTCTCTTCTTCAAAGAGGGTATATTCCTATGTGCAAGAGCAGGAATACACCCCCTTCTTTTGAATCCATAGAAGATTTCAGAAAGTAAGGATGAGAAAGAAAAAGTTGAGTATGTATTTAATCAGTTCTTACATGAAGTTCAGTTTGTTTCTCTCATTGATTGTTTGGGGTTTTTTTTAAGATAAACATAAATCATCTTCACAGGGAAAACTTCAGCAGTTGGGATCAATAAAGCAACTGGCCTTGCTCTAGCATACATACTGAGATTCATCATCTAAAATCTTGTTATTTCTTATTTCTCATTCAAAGATCCCTGGCAACTAGAGTTTCAGGAAAAGGCTGCAGATAGGAGCTCCTTTGCTCGGGTGCCATAAGCCAACCGAATGGAGAAGCAAAGACGAACCTGTCTCTTTCTTTTGATCAAATGAGAACCAAAGATCAGTTCACCAAAATGCATAGAAAAACTTTAAATGGGAATAACATGTATTTTCCCCCTCTTCTCCCTCCGCCTCCCCCAAAAAAACACCCGCAACAAGAACCAAACACCACCCAGGACTCGATCCCTAGCCACCATTCCCTCTTTCTCATTAAGGTGTGTCACAGCCATTTCTCTGTCCTTTTTCTGTATCAGCAAACGGCCATTTCCTTTGGCCACAGAGAATGCAATGACTGCTTCCTACCACAGCAGTGTGGAAGATGCAATAAAACAGTAAGACTCAACAAAATAAGAAGAAAGGGGAAAAAAACGTAGTTAAAAAGAAGTAGGAGATCAAAGATTTCTCACTGTCAAAATTCTGTGCCAGATTCGTGGTGCAATGCTTGTACTCACTGCAGCTGCAAAGTATCAATCCAAGTTCATGCCTCTGAAGGACCAGAATTGATTTTCCTCCATGGAAATTGTTCCTTCTTATTTACTTTCACATTTATTTTAAAAGAAAAAGGCTCCATCTGGGGGGCAGAAAGCAAGGTGTATGCTTGGTATCAGTTCTCACCCGTGCAGAGAACAAATGAAACTCAGAAGACCTAACAAGGGAAACTCAGAAGACCTACAAATACTTTATATAGCCTAAAATTAGCTATTATATTCTTATGATTTCAAGACTTTAGCCTTTCATATGCATTTTAAATACTCACTCTATTGATGTCATGGTATTTTAACAGAGTTTATTATCATTTTTGAGTCACAGACACACTGAGAATGAGGCATAACATAATGTTCACCGGCAGTTAGTCACAATATGAATCAAGCTCTTTATCATCACTCTCACTTACGCCTCATGATGGAATAACCTTGAAAACTTTTGTTTAGAAATAATTCTGCATAAACACACAAATAACGTGGAATATGATGCAGAGAGCTATAGTGGAATTCAGTTAATAAGCAACGCAAAAGTTACAAGCAATGGTCAGGAGCCCCATGATCTCCAAAGAAGATGTACCTACCCTGATGTATGTATCCCGTACAGCAGCAAATAACCTCTCCCCACATTTTCCAAGCAGTGGAAGATTGTTACAACTGATGCAGATGCATATACATTGTCTGTGCTTTAAAAATGTGTGACTGTACAAGAGTCACGTTTTTGATTCAACTTTTATTAGTTACATGTATTACAAGTAATAGCTGCCAATTTTCTTTACAAAAACCAACGCAAAGTTCAAAAAAACCCTTCAATACGTTATCAAGTGAAGAATCGGGATTCTTTTCTGGTATGTAAACTCTCCGCCAGACTATTAACAAAAGGGCAAATTCTGAGACCTTCCTTGAAAAACCGCTATTTACCAGAGACAAGAATACAGGCAGATAGGCAGCACGCTCGTATGATAGGTTATCGCCAGCAATATATTTGTGCTGATAGAAGTCAAAGTCAATCTTCGCCATCCTTACTCAAATACTTTCTAACAGAGAAGACAGAAAAAAGGCTGCTATCCTATCCCAAGTTGTTTGCAGAATAAATTTAGAAAAAAACAGTTTTCTACTTAAACTGGGCAAGCTATAGTTGCAGGTTGAGGCAAAATAAACATAGAAGTTCACAACACAGTCTTATAGCTGTTTTTTGAGAAGAATTACAGGTAGAAGAGCAAGATCACTCTCTAAGCTGTACACTGCACATACCACAAAGCTGTGTATGCAAAATACTGAATTGCTATTGGTTTGCCTATTTGAGTTGGCATTTAATGAACAGAACTACTAAGTTTTCCGTTCATATGATCTTTGATTAATCTCTCTGAGTTGTATTTAGCCCTAGATTACACTGCCTGCCTTTCGCCTTGTTCAGTCAGGGCTGCGCGTCAACTGAAATCCTGTCCCAGCTGTGGGTGGCTCCAAAAACTTCAGGTTTTTGCTGCGTGCTCTCAGCCAGCAAGTCCGAGCCAAGGCAGGCAGCAGAGCCAAGGGGACGTGAGAAAGCCACCCAAGGAATGTGCTGACGCAGAGCACACTCCAAGGGTCCTCTCACAGAAAAGGCACCCAAAAAGCTAAGTCCACAAAGGCAAAATCTCAGAAGCAAGTCATCATCCCCATAAGGCACGAGGCCTAGGAGAGCACAGGGTGACGGAAACACTTCACTGAAGCACACGCCCAATTCAAACATTCCTTTAAAAGGGTCAAGGTAAGACAACCATCAGAACTGAGAATGCGCTTGTGTACGGCTCGTCAAATCCTTGAAACAACAATTACATATTTTCAACAAGCCGTACCGTATGCACCTTACAAACAGCATCCAAGATCCCAGCACAAAGCTATCACGTTAAAAAAGGCTTAGACAAAGGTACAAGAACAAAACAAAGGCGACTTTCCTTACCAGCGCTTCTGCTTTGTCATAAACAACAGGTAGGTCTCTCCCATGGAAGCAACGAGGCAAGCCGCCGTTTCGGAGGCCAGGCTGCCTTGTATGACGCAACGCCTGATTTGCCACTCCACATGTGCTCCTTGGGTCTCAGCTGCACCACCACGGGAGCAGAAAGATAACTTGAAGTAGGTTTTAAAAATGTTAAAAGGAAAGGGCTGCAGAAGCATCTGTTAAATCACTTTATTTAATAATATCTTGGACTTGTAAATTATTTGGCAGGACAAAACAAATTGATACAAATTACTTCATTTTATCATTTGAAATACAGTTACTGGACACTCTCAGAAAACCACAGAAAGTCACATAGGTATAAACATACTATTTACTTTAATGATTACTTTGTAGTGCAAATCTAGATTAAGCTCTCATGTTTGCACCTCACGATGTATTTACATTTGTGGTACGCCCAGGCTAGTCTTGAGATCAGTCGTGTTTTTACGTAACAGTTCTGCTGTGAAAAAGAGCAGAAAATGCATTGTAAAATTCTGTTTATTTTGCCCCATGTATAGATTAGGCTTTTTTTCTTTTCATGTAAGGTTAATATATTTCAACCCATATCAAGCAAAACAATAGGAGAAAAAGGAACCATGTTTGGCTGTAGTAGGAAACCACAAACTATCAAGTTTTCCACTAGAACAACTCGATACCATGATATCCCTATATTTACATGACTGCCAATTATCATCATTATTTCACCCACGTGCTTACGAAGAACCCACGAAAATAACAGCATTAACCTACTAAAGCAAACAGAAAGACTATTTTCCTATGCCTATTCAAATTCTTATTTATTTAAGAAAATAACTTAAAAAAAGAGGACTGGTAATCCTCTATCAGTAAAAGTTTAGTGATAAAAGTACAGTCTAACGAAAGCACTTTTATTAATAACAAGGTAGTACTGAAATACAGTATCCTAAACTATTCAAAATTCAACTATTTGTACAAGCCATATGACTATAAAGAGAGTAGCATAAAAAGAACGGCAGATAAATATGATCTGCTCAGAAAATAAGCTACTCCACTATGCAGCAATTGATTTTTGCATGGTTTTAACACAATTTTTCATATCAAAATTAGACGGTTAATCAATATTGAGGTGTTTAAATATGTCCCGAACCTACAAGCCTTTATCTAATTCAGTGACTTTAAATACAGGAGTTGTCCCATCAGGATAGAAAGGATGATTCATACACCTCAGGTTGTTTCCATGCATGGGTTCCTTGAAAAAAAAAACAAAAAACAAACAAACAAAAAAAACAAAACAAACCAAAAAAAAAACAAAAAAAATCCAAAAAACACAACCAAACCAAACAAAAAAAATCCCAAAACAACAACAAAAAAAACTACTTTATTAATAATTTGTATATCTAAAACTATTTAGTTTTAGATCCCTCTCTAGTTTCTCTCATATTAACTGTTTACAAAGTTACAATGTAAACTATATATGCTTTGAGTGCTAAATACAGAAGAGTTTCTCTTGAAAAGTTTCTTACGAAAACCAAATGGAGATATGAAGACAACTCGCTTCAAGTGACCAAAACCATCTGCATATAAACTTAATTTTCCACAAATCCTACCATACTGGTAGTTTTACATACTTGCAACTTTTTTTTTGTTAGGTTGCGCAGTTGATCAAAACTCTTCAGAATATTAAATATAGAGAAAATAAAATCTAAATGTAAACGTGCCTGTTCAAGCAATATTCTGCTTTACCTTAATGATTTTACATCATCATCAATTACATACTTCGTAAAGCAGATGAGGAAAGTGAGGAGACACCCATGCTGTTGCCTCTGCAGCTCTCGCCTCAGCCAGTAGCAGATAAGGTCAGGCCCATAACAACNAGCCCAAAAACAAAAAAAAAAAAAAAAAAAAAAAAAAAAACAATTTAAAAAAAGCAGAAGACAAACTTCAGAGGTTGCCTGTCCAAAGCCTGGCATTTCATCCCAGCACACCGTTCATTTTTAACTTCACTATGTCACAACCCACTCTTTTCCATAAGATTTAGTCTTAGCTCTCACAAGTCTTTGGCCAGGAATAATAATATATGGTCGTAGTGACCCAGACAGTAAGGAGGGCTGTAACATTACAACTGCAAAAATAAAACATTGAATTGATAACAATTTCTCCCATGAAATGCCAAGGGCAGGCCTGATCTAATGCCCATATAAGTAAGTGAAAGATGCCCTCATTGAATCAGTCTCCAATGAGCATAAACAAAGCTGAGATACAAGCACGGCGGGGGGGGGGGGGGGGGGGGCAAGTAGATTTCTTACCTTTTTTTTTTTTTTTAAATCAAGCTTAAAGGGATACTAAGGGATACTTTCAACTGGCAGCTTTTGAGAACGGACCGCTTTTCTTTTCCCTCTTGATACTCGATACAGGGCTTTTCAACAAAAAGCAGGGTGCTGGGCAAACTGGCCACGCAGGAGTAAACGGAGAACGCTGACGCCAGTAGCTGGCACGTGAACTATACAAACAGACTGAAAACCAGATGAACTGTTTGTTTAAAACATTTTTCATTTTCAATAATAAACTAATATTGTCTAGTTTTAGTAGCACGCCTTTTCCAACAGAACTGAGTCCGCAGCGATGGTCAATCACATCTCCAGCACTCTGCTCATAAAACTTTGTTGTTATTATTAAGGTGACAAAAATAGTATTTTCAGCCTGTCTGCCCATTACCACGAAGTGTCTGAAGAAGTTCATGAAAACGGCAGCTTGGCTACCCGAGGCACCTATAGCAGAGGCAGTTGTGTAACAACAGTCTTCCCTTTTGGTTTCGCTAGTTCAGCAGCCCTGCAACGCCTGTATTTTTCAATACATTGTTTCAGGTACAAACAGAGAGAATACATTCAAAACAGATTTCGGATTGGTTTGACAGGTGCTAACATGCAGTGGAAAAGATATGAAATAGAAATCTTGTTACAAAAATAAATAATGAATAACGCGGCAGCAAGCATGATCTCATCAAAGCCTTCATCTGAAGGGAGCATAGTGGCGAAGACCAGAAGGCTCGTGTGTGACATTGTTATCTAAAATCCTGATTAGATTTTCACCTCAGAGTTCTCAATTTTGGTAGCAATCATCGCAAAGACACTATGGTGACTGGCACTCTATAAATACATCACACAGACAGGCAACAGTATAGAAGACGGCTATCAGATAAGAGTTTGAAGCATTTGAAAATTCAACCCTGCTATTAGGTCTGTGTAACGGTACTCAATTTTACGGCAGCAGAAATGTGATTACAGATAAAAAGGTAGGATTAGTGCTGTACAAATTCTTCTCCTCTTAAACGAGATTATCATCATTCAATAGCATTAGTTAGGTTTTTAGGGAGTGTCAGAATTCAACAAATTATATATAGGCATGTATTAACTGTAAATTTAATAAAAGCCTGCAGCACGACGCAAAGGTCACAGTTGGATTGGCCCCGCTTTGCCAAACACTGCACAGAACTGCAACAAATGAGTCACACAACTCGCAGTCGACGCAAGCTATTCTCATCTCAAGTACCTGCCGAAGAATATAAGCTGTTATTTCCTGTGTTTCTATTTTAGATTTTATTAGAAATTCATAGTAATTCATTATAGGGTTAGGCTGGACTCGGTACCTCTGCATGAAGTCCAACATTCGATGTGGGCGATGCTACGGGAATGAGGCTCTTGTCATCCCAGTGGATTTAGTCACCGTTTCCTCACTCTAGAACCAGACGTGTGAGTGGGTGTCCCTGTCCACGGCATGCACACATCAGAGTTGTGATTGCAACAAATTATCATTACTTTAAAACACAGCCACTAGTCATATCCACACACACCATCAGTATTCCACTACCTCTACCAATACATCATATCCACACTACCTCTAAGCATTAAATTCAAACTCTTCACATATTACTGTACATTATTGCAAGTACCTTACTAACGTCGTTGCAACCCATTGTCATGAAAACATCTAAAAACTATTTTTAAAAATCGACTTCTACTAAGTATACTTTGTATACAACCAACTCCTTCTGTCTTGATAACAAATAGTACATTCAGTATAGCAGCTGCATTACGTGAGCAACAGAAAAATTGCACACTGCGCAATCCAATTAGTATCAACACCACACGTGCTCATTCTGAGCAACGTAGGTGTTGCACAGGGGCTGGCTCGGGCAGAGAGGGGGTTCCTTTCACAGCTCGCTCTTCAGCTATGTCACCAAACCTGTGGGATGATCGCTCCTGAAAAACTGCATAACCCAACCTGTAGCAGTGATACAAATTATAACCTGTATTCTCGTGGACATACTCATCTGATCATTGCACTTCCTCTTCCAAGCACTGGGAATCATAAAGCCAACATTTTCAGTGCTGGATTGGACAGCCAAATATTTTGGGAGCTTTCTTGCTCCCCAGCACTAGTTGCCTGCACAGTCCTAAGGTTTTGAGATATCAGAGGCAGGGGAGGGCTGTTCTGGGAAAGAAGCAGTTCAGCACACTTGCCACACGTGCCAGAAGGTCAGTGGGAAATCCTGAAGACAAAGTGGCATTCACTGAGTTGATACTGCAACAGAAAGTTCCCAACCCCTTCCCAATTGTCTCCAGCAAGACCTGTTATTTGTGTCTCTGCTTATGCAGAGCTCCTTGGTGCTTTCTGGCACTCTCCCGTCACCCGGGGCGCACCTCTGTCATGGTCAGACTGTGGGTACACGCATGACCACAGCACGCGTCCGCTTCCAGTCGCCAGAGACTGCCCCGCCTGCTTCAGCGCAGAGCCCAGGTGTAAACCAGCCTAGACGCGGGGCAGACGACGAGTAAGCGTACAGCTTTCTGCCTTAACAGCATACACGCGCCCATTGTCTCTCACCATCTGCTAGGTGAAAGAAAAACCTATGCATGTATAGCCACACTAAATTTGCAAGAAGAGTAATTTTCAATCGTTTGCATAACTGTAATCCATTTTTTTCCTAACAACACACACTAATAGGAATGACTTATAGCCCCAGTTTAGCATGCTACTAAACTACTGCTGTCTTCGCTTTACCTCTGGAAGAACAAGATAACCTTCCTGCGCTTCCTTTGTAAAACGTGAAATATTTCAGCCAAAAACATCGAGCTCTGACATTCACATATGTGAATTAGAATTTAGGCTAGTGCCTAAATTAAGGTATGTAGGTTTGAAATTTGTATCCTTCCAAGGACAATCTGTGTAGAAGAGATAAATATTATAAAATGTAGACACCTAAATAATGAAGTAAGGATTCTGGAATTTAATATAATGATAACTCAAGCACTGAGCTGTACGTGTTTAAGTTTTGGAGTTTTCTTTTCCCTTTTCCAAATTGCAGTATAAGAATTATGGTTCCTTTAATAAAAAAAAAAAAAAAAAAAAAAAAGTATTTGCTACGATGAATAGTAGTTCCCCAAATATTTTTAGTACAAGACATGTAATTTCAATAAGTGAAAAAGTTTGTTTAGAAAAAACTACTCAACTGTAGCAAATGTCCAAAATCATTCTCCATCTGCAGAACCATAAAAGGGCTCAAAACAGAAGCAGAATGTTTTACAACAGCTGGTCTCTTTCAACTTTCTGTAATTTTTATAGCTATTTTGTGGTGAATTTTTTTTAGCACATCACAGCAGGACTCTTCTAGAAACAGGCTGAGCATGATTTCACTCATGCAGTTGCATGAAGCAGAGGTGGATTGCTGTTGCCCCAAACCACCGCGAGCCTGACACATGCAGGGTCGAGTTATGTACTCTCACACCAGCACTGAAAACTTATCAAATATGGCCCTGATCCAGCAAAGCACTTAAGCACATGCTTTACTCTAAACACGTAAGTAATCCTATTAGAGTAAATGAGATTCAGCATAAACCACTGGACTGAATCTCAGAATACCTTGGTTGTGGCCCTGATTATGTCAGTGACCGACTGGGTAACCTTGGGAAAATCACCGTTTTTCTGTGTCTTTATTTCCTCTTTTGCCCTTTACATGTGTTTACCATGTTGCACACCATTCTCAACCGAAATAATCCCCATCTGAAATCTTCTAGAAACTGCTGTACTACAAACAATGGCAGGGATACTTACGTACTTCAGTCCCTTTCAAAACGCCTGTCATGTACTCAAAACCAATGCTCACCCCAAAAAAAAAACCCCAAGACGACATCCCTTACCCTTAGGTCTACTTATCCAGTATCGACAACCAATTTCAAAAGCACGACATTGTTCTTAACGAGCAGTTGTGGAGAAGAACGCCAGCTGCCGGGCACCCGCGGGTCTGGGGAGGACAGCTGCCGGGCACGGGGGCTACGAGCCCCGGGCTCGCTCTGCGGTTCCCCTCCCACTGCTGATCACAGGGCAACGAGACGCCAAGGCCTGCCCGGGTCGTGCTCATGGGTCGGTCTGCCAGTGCTGTACCCCCAAAAGGAAAAACACTGCGCAGTCCTGGGAAAACCCGCTTAGAGCACGCAGGTGGGAGGCAGCGTTGTCTCGCAGGGTGCAGTGCGTTTACACTAAAAGGCTTCGCGTTCAGTATTTTTAGACTTTGCGATACAAGCTAGTTTTCCACAGGTAGGCCGCATCCCATCAACTGTATGCCTTAACGATCCTGAGAATGTTTTCCCATAAATAATTCTGCCTTTGCACACGTATACAACCACGCAATGTGTTTACTCTCGCCATCCCGCTTCCTGCTTCCCGGCAGTTGTCACAGGCAATGTCACTGTCACAAGGAGAATATGGATCCAGCTCCTAACAATGAAGCAGGCACGGATGAGTGGGCAGGATACTCAAATGAGTTTCAGAAAGACTTGAGGTGAAATACTGTCCCCAGTGAAATCAATAACAGTTCTCCCATTTACTTCAGCAGAGTAAATATTTCAACTGTTTTTTTTCTATGCCTTCTGGTCATCTCAGTGCCTAACAGAGTAATCATTTATTTTCCTTAGGAACACTGGGAAAAGGACAGAACAGATAGCAAGCGACGGAGGGAGGAAAGAGTTCAAAATAAATGCACTCTTTTTCCAGAATAATTTAAAAAAAAACCCAAACAACCAACAAAAGACCTTACAATGATTCCTGTAGTTACAGATTACAAACAACGCACAAAATGAGATTAGATTAACGCAGTTAAGATCCTCCTTTCTAGGAACTCATTCAGAAATTCCTCTTCTGCCCTTGAAACACCTGTACTCCACGTTGCTGCTTTCCCAGCTGAGCCAAAGAAGAGCTCACAGCGACACAGCTTCGCCTGTGTCCGTCTGCACCGGATCAGGCCTTTTGCATACAAAGATATCTATTATAAGACACATGCATCATGAGCTGTACTCTGCTAATTAAAATATTTTCTGCTGCAGATTGGAAGCCTGGCCTACAAGATACTTGCCAAAATTACGTTCAGGGGCACAGCAACTGAAATGTGATTTTGAATAGGTCAAAAGTTAGTTACTTTTGACTTTTTCTGAATGTGTGCTCTGTTCTCATCGCACGATGAAGGGAAAGACAGTCAAAAGGTTATATATAACCGTGCATTTGCAGCAACTTAGTGGACACAATAAACTACTGCTTTTCAGAAGCCATTCAAGATTTTGGACGTAAAAAAAAAAACAAAATAAAAAGAACACGTACAGTAACCTGTAACAGAGCCTGAAAAAATGCATACCACACATAACACAATAAAGTTACTGAATAAGTGAAATTTCCAGTAAGCATGCTGCCTGTCAATAAGGGTCGCAAGTTTCCGAAATTAGTTGGCATAACAGACAACAGTGAACATTTACTATGCATTTTAGAGCTCTTGAAGTCCTTAGCAGCAGTCAAAGTTAAGGCTGACGTTTCATCTTTAATTCATGCTCCTGTGTCTTTCTATATTAACTACTAACAAAGCAGCACGCTAATAGCCTGGGCGCAGAGCGCATGCGCGAGGCCGGGGCTGTGCACGCGCCCGGGAACGCTGCTCTGCATCTCCGGCGAGAGTAGATCTGTGCCTTTCGCCAAGGCCGGCGGCCACCGAAGCAGCACTGACAAACCTGAACATCGCAGCAGCTGAGATGGAGATGACCATAAAGAGCAACAGAAAAGCACGCCCGTGGGACCTACTCAGAAGCGAGCTCTCTAGGAGAAACTTTTCTTCAGCTACCGAACCGCCTTAACTTGGGCCCACGTTACTTCTCCTGCTCACAGTGATCTTTGTAATTCATCAAACTTTATCTACTCATTTGGAAAGGATTCTAAAAAAAAAAAAAAACAACCAACAGGTTTTAAGGTAAGTTTAGACTTTGTGCAGCACCCTTCTTTTCCCCAGCATCTCACACAGCGCCTCACAAAAGGCCCCAGAGGTTGGACAAACATAGCACCAGGAAAAACACAGTGTGAAAGGGATCTTTATGTGCATGTGTGAGGGCCCAGTGCTAATAGCTCAATGTGCTATTGACACATCACAGTGCAAACAGCTAAGTCTTTTTCAAACTAGCATGAGTCACAAGTGTCATTCTTAACTTTGCCTTTCCCAGATTTGGGTAATTTGTGAAACAAACCATCCCCGTGTTACTAAAACATATTTCTGTAAACGAAGGTGGCCACGGGGAAATGACTCTCGCTCCCGACTGGAACGTTTACTCCACAAACTACACACGCCGCAGAGGAGGCGTGAATAGATGGAAGCGGGACTGCAACTTCTCCGACAATCCCCGTCAAACCAAAGCGTTCGGTACCTGCCCCTGCTCGCAGCTGGTGCACTTTCAGATCATCCTCCCGTTTGCCATAACCCTCGAGTCAGAGACCGGCCACGACAGAGCCGGGAGCGCCCCGCAGGCAGAGCGGAGGGAGGCGCCCCTTCCCCTCCCTCCTTCCCCCCGTCCCTCGCAGGGCTGCCCGGGCCCCGCCGCGGCTCCGGCCCGGGGAGAACTTCAGCGCGTCCCGGCCCGAGCGCCGCCCTTTGTTCCCTGCCCGCGGGGGAAGCGGGACGCGCACCCCGAAGGTACTGGCGGGTCCGTGTGGGTTCCGCGCCGAACCGCAGCGCCCGAGCGCCGGGCCGAGGCAGCGGCCACCGCGGCCCGGCGAGCGGCCGTCCCCGGGGCGAGCCCCGCCGCCGGAGGAGGAGGAGGAGGAGGGGGAGGAGGAGGGGGGGGGAGGAG
>VZSZ01009358.1:191775-218924 GCA_013398815.1 Ibidorhyncha struthersii | reverse complement strand
TCTTGCTCGACACCGGGTTGGTGGCACAAGAAAGGAGATTTTTCTAACGTACTGTCAAGAGCAGGACCTCGCAACACAGTAGCCTGCCCCACAGAAGCCTTCTTGAACTCTCAAAGTCACCGGCTGCTGATTCAAAGCAATCCACTAATAATCCAGATGTGTTTAGCCAGTCATACGTGCTGCACGGCTGTACCTGCTACCCGGCGCGGAGCTCTCCTGACCCAAAATCTCGCTCCAGAACTTTTGGATGAAACCCTAAAGCAGTATAAAGGCCATTTAACCTCATGAGTTGTGTGCTGCGGACAAGGCGTGTGGAAGGAGGAGGTTGACAATGTGCCCTTCACTCAAGGCTTCCGTGACAGGGAGAGAGTTGCCCTTCAGGTCCAGGGCCGAGTCCTGCGCAGTTATAACACAACTGCAAATACACCCCAGACTGTCTTTAGTTTACTCCATTTGGTTGCAAAATAGCAATGACAACACAAGCGTACAAGGTTTAGCTGTACAACACCATCAAGACCCTCTCTAAAGGTCTGTGCGTTTCTGCTGTGGCTGCCAAGGACGGGTACCCTGGGCCTACGCCGCAGTCCCAATTCTGACCGAAGCCGGCACCCTCAGGGGCTTCATGCCTCACACTTCATGTCCAGACATGATTTTGCACTGCCTAGATAGATTGGGAGCAAACCGTACAACAGTCAACAGCTACAACACGTAGAAAGGGAACATCTCCTCGACTCCATTTCTAGCAATCTTATTTTCAATATTTATGGTGGCACACGCAGCTCCCGCTAGCACAGCTGATCACCCGTGTTCAGCGTATCGATCCCAAAGTGTCACAGTTTGAAGCAAAGGAAGATCTCTAAAGTGATGCTCTGCACAAAGAGCAGAATTAAACATAGCACAGATATACACCAGTATTTATATGGAGTACTTACAATTTAATTTTCTAGAAAAAATGTATAAGAACTGGTAAATACCTCAGTAGAAAGAAAATAGGCATATTTAATCAAATACTTAATCCAATTGCCTATTCATTGTGTCAACCATTTTTAACCAAAGGGAAAATACTGCAAAATCTACTCTGTTGCTAGAAGGGAAATGGTTGAGGAACGTACAGCGCAGAGCGTTCGCACAGCCACACCCCATACCTGCAGCAAAAATTAGTTATACTCCTGAGACAAACAAATCTTTGGGAAGTAAAAAGACATTGAATCTGTTTCAGAATGCAACATTGCATTAGAGCATTCCTCCAAAGCAGTGATAGGGAAGTGGTAGCGTATAGGCACCGCAAACTTATTTTAACTGAGGTTAATAAAGTAATACCTGCATTGTTTTATTCACTGGGTGAAGAACATTTCTGTAAACCCCAGTGTAAAAGTTAGAATAAGCGGATTCTCAGGTCTAGAAACAGACCATTGGCACCAAGTTCTGAGGTGCTCTGCTATATAAATACAGATATTTCCAGACTGCCTTGCTCTGGCTCTCTACACTTTTAATGAAATCTGAAAGCGTTTTCCCACTGAATTCAGAGGGAAATTGCTTCAGTGAGGAATAAACAGCAGACGATTCCAAGTTTAGGATTTGGTCCCACTGTCATACTGAAAGGGGCCTCTGAAAGGCTGCAGACCTGTACAGTATATGGCTTCTGGGCAGCGCGTGGCCTGCGAAGCGCTTCGCCTGCTGCACGATCCCTGCCTTGGCTGGCGAGGGGCTGCCCGACAGGGCTCACCCCAGGCTGGCCAGCCCAACTCCCCTCTCCCATCCCACCGCCTTGGCAGCAGCCTCTGCTCCAGAGCCAGGAATACGAGCCTGCGGAGTGGGAGGTGGCAGGCAGGAAGCACACAAGGCGTTGTGGTGGGCAGGCAACTACCGCCTCTGCGTGAGAAGTCTTGAATTCAGAAAATAAGAAAATAATGGTGATTTAAATAATGATTTTAAATATTCTGATGGAATAAGCTCAACACAAGGCCCAGAAAGCCAACTGTATCCTGGCCTGCATCAAAAGCAGCGTGGCCAGCAGGTTGCAGGAGATGATTCTCTCCCTCTACTCTGCTCTCGTGAGACTCCATCTCTTGTGAGGCCCCCAACATGAGAAGGACATGGACCTGTTGGAGCGGGTCCAGAGGAGGGCCACAAAGATGACCAGAGGGCTGGAGCACCTCTCCCCTGTAAAGACAGGCTGAGAGAGTTGGGGTTGTTCAGCCTGGAGAAGAGAAGGCTCCAGGGAGACCTTATAGCAGCTTTCCAGGACCCAAAGGGGGGCTACAGGAGAGCTGGGGAGGGACTCTTTATCAGGGAGTGTCGCGATAGGATGAGGGGTAGCAGTTTTAAACTGAAAGAGGGGAGATTTAGATTAGATATTAGGAAGAAATTCTTCACTGTGAAGGTGGTGAGGCACTGGCCCAGGCTGCCCCGAGAAGCTGTGGCTGCCCCATCCCTGGAGGTGTCCAAGGCCAGGCTGGACGGGGCTGGGAGCAACCTGGGCTGGGGGGAGGTGTCCCTGCCCCGGGCAGGGGATGGAACTAGATGATCTGTAAGGTCCCTTCCAACCTAAACCATTCTGATTCTATGAATATACTGTTTCTGACACAGTTTCTTCTGAAAATAAAAGAACAGACACAGTAGGAAAACCCCAAAATATTCCATCTTGATGTCACTGGCACAGGAAGTTAATATAAAATTGAAGCAGTATAAGTAAGAATTTTTAAAAAAAAAAAAGTTCCAGCTAGGCAAAATACTTATCCCCAAAGCATTATTTGATGAAAAGTTTTGAAATACTGTCTATTTAATACAGTTGTGAAATTAGACTATAGAACAAAAAACTTCCAGTTTCTGACTATAATCTAGCTTTGACACCTCAACCGAGTGCCCAAATTAAGTCTTTTGCAGAACTAGTAAGACTGCAGTGAAATTGATGAGTCATTTAAAGAAAAATAGAAGAGAAACTGGGGTATATATGCTAACTTGTTTTTCTTTTTAAACAAAATATTTGCTTTTATGTGATACTCTGCCAGAGAGAATTTTACAAACTAAAACATTAGGCAAGTATGTGTTTTCCTTTCTCAGTACCTCTGCAACATAGTTTATTAAATAAGTAAACCTGAGTAATCTCTGCTACGCTTTAAATCCATATACATGATGTCAAATCTGTTTGTTAGTAACAATGTATTTATTTCAGGAGTACATTAAAGATGGAATGTGAGCCAAAGTATTTATATCTTTCTCTACATATCACTTGAAAGGAATCCAACAAATTCTTCTCTCAAGCTATTCTCTTTAAGGTCCTTCAGTAAAACTATGCCTTTGGAATTCTACTTTTAATTTTCTTGTTCTTTCAGAGCAGTTGGAAGTACGAAGCATTTGCAATTTTGAGTAAGCATTCCCTTCTTCATTGCTGCTTTAATAAAAGTAAGCGTCTACCTGCAGTAAGTGGAGTACTCCGGTAGTTTCCATGGTCCTGGGTAGCCTTGATGTCAAAGAAACTTTTTGAAAAGCACTGTTCCATAAAGATTGGAATGTATGCCTGTCGATGCCAACAATTATGATTCAGGCAGTAACACACAAACTGTGACTTTGTTCCATCTTCAGCTATACTTTCTTCTGACTCATCATCACAATTCAATTTTAAAAGCCATTAAGAACACTCAAACTGCTTTTCTGATGTAAGAACAGAAATTGTATTGGAGTGAATCAGTCATATACAAACGTGAGAGTGTACAGGCGCAAATTCTCACTGCTGCCCAGAAACCTCCCAGCTTGCACAGGTAAATACTAGCGTTGCAGGCCCAGCTGATGCCCACACAAGCCTGGCCAGTCCTCTTCTTTGTACCAGGCCATAGCAAGGGAACGTGTTTAATGGTTATGGCTTATTTGCTTTATCTGCTACCCTTACAGCCTCCGCAAACTACTTTGCAAACCCTGTGTCAGTCTCCCGTTCCGTAACGTGGATACAGTGCCAGAGGCTCAGTAACACTTTCTTTCTTTTTACTATACAAAAGTCAAAGGCACCGGGAGGACATTTCCTCCAACAAAGAGCAGAGGCAGGAAGAAACCTCCAAGATCAGAGCAGACACACCAGCTCCCTAGCATCCAGACGTTCAGATAGCCAGCCAAGCCTTCCACAAGTACCGCACCTCAACAGCCCCCGTGCCTCTGGCACGACAGTCGAGGGGACTGGACTTTGCCTCACTGGCAAAGACAACAACCGTGGGAGGGGGCAGGAAAACAAGGAATAAGGAGAGAAGGGGTGGGATGAACCGAGGCTGGACCGAGACTCCTCACTCCAGTTTCACAACGCAGAATCAACGCTAAAAAAGACCTGACGTTCATTTGCACAGTGCAGGGTCCACGTCTGTTGGCTCCTATAAGAAATGCGAGGAACAAAGAGGGGGTGGGAGAATACCACATCCCCGATGTCACCTGTTAAGGAACCGTGTCTTAGCCCCTTCTCCCCAGAGCACATGTGGAAGACGAAAGGGCACGAAACAAAAAGAATGGAATACAGGAGGAGAAAAGGAAGACAGAGCGCCAACCAGGTCTGGTTTAGAAAATAACCTAAAGCCTCCTACAATCAATAGGAAGTCCCTTTAATTGATTGCAATGGGCTTTGAATTAGACCTATATTCTACTTATCAAGTACAGCTGCTAAGAATCAATAATATTTTGACTTACCCCTCAAAAGCAACAACTACACCGGTAACTTTTGACTAAGAAAAAGTACAATTAACAGCATATTAATTCATTAAAGTTTATCTCACTGAAGTTCCCTTCTCATCAGCTTGTAGAGTCAGCTGACATTTATAAGTGGGCACCAGGCATGAATAACCTATATAAATGAGGCAGTAAAGAAAAAACTTTTGTTCTTAGCATTAATTCAGATCAAATATTCATTGATATCTACATTTCTCAGCAAGTGTCTCAAGCAGAGATCAATAAACACTTATTAGTCACTGACCATGTTTCCTGCAGTAAAGGAGGGAATGTCAGCCAGCAGATGGGAGCAGCCAAATAATCGGGGGAGCTGGAGTTTAGTGCTTGTCTGCCAGATGATCATTTACCTTCTCTTTGTCTCAGCTGCTGCATCTAGAAAACTGCAGATCAAAGGATTTCTTTTATTAAAAAAAAAAAAAAAGAAGTATTTTTAATACTTATTCCTTAAAAACACATATCATTATTTCAAAATACAAGTATGGAGTGTTGCAGGGGAAAAAAAAAAAATCACAACTGAAAGGTTTTGGTTTGTGAAAATTCTATTTCGTTCAGGCCCAAGTCAGGAAATGCATTACTTTGTGAAACTGGGAAATAGAAAATTATTAAACTTTTCAAACATTTACATGTGTCTGCTTTGACATTTCTGTGGATTGCTGAAGATCCCTATTTTGCCTGAAGTATTTTACCACCTTAACTCACATATGACAATTTTAACCATATTCTAGCCGAAAAACAAGTATATGAGTTGTCTACAGAGCAGAGACAACCACTAATACTGTTGAACTGTCACAGCAAAAAGGTTTCTGCCGCTTTAAAGAGAGTATTCCACAACCCTCCAAAATAACCGGTGTGTAATGGACAATATAGGATTACTTTCTGGCAGAGTGCATATCCTGTTGCTATTGACTGCAGTGTTACAGTATCCTGACATACTAGTATACAGTTATTGTGAGATAAAGACTACGTTGAAAAACAAACTGATTGCAGTACTGAAAACAGAAAAGGAACTGTCCAGTAATATAAAAATTAACTTCTTTAAGAGAACAATGACTGGAACAGTGTCATTTCCAGATTAGCGTTAAAGAATAAAAGCTTTAGCTGAAACTAAGAAACTGTTACAGTGTATTCCTTTCTTCCAGGGATGCCATTTTAAAGCAAGACAGGAAAACTTGGTTAGAGATGGCTCTTTGTGTGTACATATATGTATATATTGCATTTATATCATCTGTTGATATAAAGCTGTGGAAGATGTGTGGTATGTTTCTGTTTGTTTGTTTCTCCCCTCTGGCCCTCTCCACATTCATACTTTTTTTTGAATTTAAACTAAAAGAATTATTAAAAGAGGGAGGAAAAAAGCTGCTGGCATCTACTTTTTAAAGGAAATTTACAAGGACAATGTCTACAGAAAGAAAAACCTGTTCATCATGAGCAATCCAAATTTTTCTTTAAATTTCTGTATTAGTCTAGAGGAATGTCAGGCAGAAACTTTCATTTTACAGTATAATCAAATCTAATTACTGAAAGCATTATTTTAACAAAACGTATCTGAAAAATCTTAACGAGATACAGTGAAGAGTATTTCCAGGCGAGAAAGGTTACATACAATCCTTGTATCTGCACCAGATTCATTCGTACATGTTTTTCAGTTTTAATTTCATCCAGTGTTCTGTGAGGTAATTCTTTGAAATATACAGCATATAGCTATGTGACCTCTGACACATTTCAGGTGCACACGTTTCATTATGAAGCATCTCAACAAGAATGAGGTGATGTTCCTGGAGTGATCAAGAAAATATCTTTCTGTGATTTTGTGGGTTGAGCGCAATAGTACTGAATTTCCCCAAAGAGAGGGCACACTTACCCTTGAGAGCCTGAATGGTACCCTGGGGAGATGGGAGCAGCAGTGCCCTGGCTGTCCCCGGAAGCCATGGAAGCCATCGTATATGCTCTCGGTGACCGCGACACACATCTTTTGTTGGAGAGTGTGGAAGGGATGGGCTTTCGGTCATCTCTTGGAAGCCACTGAAGGACTTGATGAGATACTGCCAAGATTTGAGGCAAGAAGCCATGTATAGTTTTACAGTCATGCCTTAAAAATAAAAACCATTATCTAAGAATGTTCTCGTGTCCCTTTCAAACTGTATAGAGCCTTATTGTGATATTAACATCACCTTCTACCAGCACAGGTTGTAACACGGAATAATTAGTGACCAGGGCTAGAGAATATGTGAAGATATAAAAAAAATACGCACATTAGATAGGACTGTAGACATACAGCTTTATTTGGATAGATCAGATCCATACAATAACTGGAAGTAGTCTTCCAAAGGGCTCATTAGTTACCCTTTAGGTCTCCTAATTAATGATATAGTCTTCTGAGAGGATATTAATAACTCCGGTATTAATAGCAGCATAATTCTAGCTGAAAATTAAAAAAATAAAACACTTTTTTATAAGTACTTGTACAATAGCATTTAGGACTTCGTAACAGACACATACATAAATTCATCAGATTAAAAATTAACAAACAGATTTCTGGAAGTGTGATCTAGGGAACGCAATAACATCTCCAAAACGAACAGCTATACTTTCATTCACAAGACTTACGTTCAGTTTATAGAGTTGAGCTCTCTTTTTTGATGCTCCAAAGGGCCGGGTTTTCAACACTGAAAAGCTGAAGACAGATTTCATCCAGTTCTCTAGACTGTTTCCCCAAGCTCATCACCAGTATGTGCCAAGCTGTTCTTAAAGAATCAGCCCTCATTTCCATGAATGGCTAATATTTAATAAAACATCTGATCACAAGACCAAATCTAAAAATATCAGTACTAAAATAACACTCCAACTTGCTCCTAAATGCAATGTTCTTTGATGTAAGTCCATTTCAACTCCATTTATTCCAGGGTTCTACAGCAGTCAAAATAATCAATGCAGAATTTTCCATGTGATTTACACATTGCTTTTTAAAATGAATTGACTGAAACAAAAAATGCTTATTTCTGCTGCCTGGCTTGTTTTCTCAAACATATTCTCTTTCTTTTAAAGTGAGAAAACGACCTCTGCTTCAGGAACAATTTTCTGAGACAGTGTGTTTATCAAATGGCTTCTCTGCTTTCATGAAAACAATTTATTTTCACTGAACTCTTCAAGATAAGCATTGAAGTCAGGAAGAATGTACAATGACATTTATAATTACATTCAAGAAACAAATATTTTCCTACAGAAAGGTTTGGGATTTTTATCTTTTTTAGAGATACAAAATATTTTCTTTCCTCCAACATACCATTTAAAGTTATTTTCTCCCTGAAATTACAAAGTGTATTTTCATATGCATGGAAAGAGAAGCCCAGGACCATAATCTTCTCATAGAAAGGCTACAGTATGCATCCTAAACAATGAAAGCTGTAGCATAATCCTTACAACCAAATTGCCTTCCCTGCCCCACTCTTAGGAAATAATCTGCAGACAAATGACAGGGAGAGCAGGGGGATTCATGACCTTGCAGAACCTCCTCCAAACGCCCCCCCATATACCCAACCTCAGAAAACGGACAAAACAATCGTCCCTTGGAATGGCACATCCACCTCTCCAGCTTTCCTCCCACATTTTCCCCTTGCTCGGAGACAGTTTCTTAAGCTCCCGAGCTCTCCACAGAGCCCCTGGACATAGGAGATGGTGCCTCCCACTCTTTGGGGAAAGAGAGGATCTTGCTAAAAAAGCTCCCTCTCTTTCCCATAGGAAAATCCATAAGGATTCAACCCCAGACCCGTTCTCAACTATCAACAACAAAAGCTCAGTCATGCCAGACAATTACTGGTTCCTGCTATATTCTGAACTGCCGCTTAAAATCAAGGTAGACCATAGCATATCTCATCTTTCAGAACAAAGCAGCCACAGATTTAGCCATACAGTGCCTGTATTTTCAAATGCAAATTCAATAACTACCTATGCAAAAGCTGTCCATGAATATATTTAGGAGTTCCGTTCGGGCTGCCTAGAAACGTGGGTCTTAATGGATTAAAAAGACATATTACAAGCACTCCAATGAATGCCCTTTAATTTGCGGGAATTCATTTTAGAATTAAAAATTTCAGATCTGGTTTATTCCTTGTCAGTCAAACATCCTAGCTTTTCATTATTCCATTTTTTTCAGTGCATGGAGGTAGTTCTCATCATAAAGATTCTCTGATAAAGTTCTCCTCCAGAGATATACTCATTTTGTAGGCTCAGCTAGTGAAGAAATATCATTCATTTGTAATACTCATCAAAGAGAAGTGGAAAAAAATCAAAAGCGGCTGAAAAGAGATTGTATTTCACTACTATACACCAAGGCTTTATTTAAAATATACAATGTTAAATTTGATCAAATATCAACCCACCATTCAGAGTGAAATAATCTCTTTTAATTTGCATGTGTCTGTGTGTGCCAAAGAGAAGCGTGTTTGCTTTCAAGCAGGTGCACATCCTGCTATGACTAAATCTCTAACTCATCAAATTGCTTTACCAGTGTGGGACATGCCCTTTTTTCTGGAACAGCTTCAAGCATTTTCCCCAGCATTTCAGCCACCTGTTTACTGAGTTCATACTCCAAAGGAGATGCATGCAATTAGAAACAAGGAAATGAAAATAAATGACCTTGTTTGTTATAAATAACAAAGAGACTCAGCAAAATTAATGCAGTGAAGCCTGACCTTCTGACCTGAAAGAAAGAATCACCTCATTCCTTTGTAGCAGGCTCACAATGCTCCAGCACCAGGCATTGTTATGCAGCTTTGCCTCTTTTGATGGATCTTAAAGGAGTATATTCTAAATATTAAATGTTTTACAAGTTAGATTAGGAAATTTGCATTTAAAAGCACGTTGAAACAAAGTCAAGAGAGCAATGATAAAGATTATCATTGCTTTATTGAAAGAGCACAGGTAAGCCATGTGTATATTAGTTCACTATACTATGGTTTTTCCACTGAAAACAAAGTACGGAATTCCAGGTACTGAAGAGCCACGGAATGTCTCCGGTGTTTCGCGAATTGATGAGTGAGAAAGTTTTTAATTACCCAACTCCAGGAAAAGGAAACATTTTTCTTTTGTAAATTGTTTGTACTATGATGATCTGACTTTTGAGAAAAAAAGGAGTGAACTTCCATAACTACTGCCAAAAATATACGTTTTTTTCATTATCCATTAATTAGGCAAATAGAAATGCCTTCTTTTGTATGAAGTCTACCGAGTAACGTTTCTATGGGTTACATTTTCACTTTTGAATGATTCACGTCATTCTGGAACAGTGTCCAGCTGTAATGGAGGGCAAGGTGTTAGAAAGTCGTTTTGCTGCTTGTCTTTGGAGCTAATGAGAACACACAGTTGTTTTTACGGCAGATCTCACAAAAAGAGCAGTGTGTAATTACAGTGCCGGTCCCTACCTCGTCACTCTCCAAAACAAGTCTGTTATTAACGAAGCAACTCAGAACCGTTGCAGAAATGAAAGGATAACGCATCTGTGTCTTGCTGAAAGCAGCTCCTACNCCCTTTCAATGACATCAGTCCCGCTGCCGAGGTAACTGCAAGGCCCTTCACGCCAATCAAGGCTCTGCAAGTTTCTCTTGGGCACTCAGGGGATGGAGTGGGACCCAGGGGACGCTGGGGGCAGCTCTACTTGCAGTGCCCGCAGTGTGGAGAGCACGTCCCCTGTGACACCGAGGGCCACCAAAGCCATGGGACAGCAGAGGGAAGGCAGGTAAAACAGCCACAGAGAGGTACTGTGAAGTCAGTGTCTTGCACAGGAGGCAGCCTGAGGAGCCCGTGCCACACACGGAGGACCTGTGATGGATGCAAGTGCTCTGGGGACCAGGAGCGTGAGGGGGCAGCAGCTCTTTTCCTCCCCACCCTCTCACCCATTCTTCCACCTCCTGTGTGCGATGAGCAGCTCCACCCCTTAAGGACTCGGCATGACTCAGGCCTGCTCCCATACTTTTACAATAAAAGGGTGACCTGAACGAATAATTTTCAGCAGAAAAAAAGTTGATGAACACACCCTCCCTTTCTGTTCATGAAGCGTCATGAACAGCTTGTGTTTTTTCCAAAGGCGGAAAAACGCTAAAAGCCAAATAGCCCACATGGCTGAAGGTAGGGATATGCTTAAGTGTTTGATTAAATCCAAGCCCTTAAGAGTCCTGCCTTCTCAATAAATCTGTGTTTGTTCATGCGGACTGAAGCCAGATCACTCACATTTCTAAGTACTGATCTGTGAGGCTCCGTACAACACGCCGCATTTGAGGAAGACCTGCACAACCAACAGCCTGCTGAGAGCTGAGCCCAACCAGAAGAAATTCTGCTTTTGTGGAGCATGAAGTCATGACATCTGTCCTGCTCTGGTGCTCCACGCACCACGTGTGGGCCAGCAAACACACGGGCTGGAGAGGGGCTGTGGTTCTGGGCCGAGCCACCATGGCATGATATGCAAGGGCTGGAACAGGGAGAGCAAAGCTGGGCATCCACTGGTGTGTCTCATGCTCCACACACCAGACCTTACTGGCCTATAAATTGGGAATATTTATGTGAATCTCTGTTGTGAAATGCCTAGACTGGTTTTCTTTTGTTGGCGTTTACTGGCTTCAGCAGTCAGCATGTATAGTTCCTCTTCTTTATGAGGGATAAGTGGAAATAATTGATCGCCTTCTGCAAAATCTCATTTTTATCCATTCAGAATAAATTCTAGATGAATATTCTCCAACAAGTAACTTAAAATTCACGTTTAATGTTTGTCTTGAAACTCACTCATTGAAGGATTTGTGGTAATTCAGCTTAAAAAGCGTATCATTGCAGGCAGAGCAAATTCAGGGCTCTCAGCAAAAGTCTCTTAGCTCCCCCACATTTGCTTTATTACAACCTCAATATATGATGTCTTAAATGGGGAAAATAGTACTGCAAATATTCTATTGTTATGTATTTATTCAAGACAAATCTCCCAGACACCTGTGAGCTGCCTGAACAATCAGTGCATGGAAATATTAGAAAAATTGGAATGGACAATTTTGCCTTTTTTTTTTTTTCATTTGTATTTAAATAATTATCAGAAAACTGACACTGAAGAAAAGCACTTGGTGCCCCTCATTAATAATGCACTAAGACCCCGGCAGCTCCAAAGCAGTTACTGTAGGTGCCTACTGACTTCCATAAACTCTTTCCTGTCCCTTGAGGAATCCTCCTCTCATTTTTTTTCCAGTTTGTTTGCATTTTGCCATCACATTCCAGCCATTTCTGCCCACAGGGCCAGGGCATCTTTGCATCCTGCCAGCTGCACGTTGCCAGTGCCTGCACAGTATATCACACGTGACAAAAAACGTCAGGATCTCATAAAGGCCGGGTATCAGCCTGTGCTGAGAGCTGCACGCTGAGAGAAACCGCAGGGCGTTCCGGAGTGAAACTCTGCCTCCACCTACCTCCATCAGACACCCAACATTTACCTACCTACAGCAGGCTGCTACCACACAGCCAAAGTGCCCCTACAAGGGGTACCGTGTGGCCAACCACGGGCAGCTGCACAGCTCCTGGAGTTCTGCCTCATTTGCCACAGAGCTACACTCGGGATGATGCACTCGTGACTCTGAGATGAGCCACACTGCCTGCAACATCCAAGGCTGTGCATCTGCTCAGCAAGCTTTGGTAGGCTTTGTTTAATCCACACTGTGGTTCAGGTTCCCCGGGTATTATAAAAACTATACTGTCTGCTGCAGGCTAAGGAGAGAGATTTGGGTGCCCCTGCTGACAACAACATAGGACAAAAGCGACATCCATTGTTTTCAGGCCATATATGTCTCCAAGGTTAAAAAGCTGTAATTTCAATGCCACCTTGGTATTATTTTCAAATAGAAGAATAATAATGTTAGTCTAACTAAAAATATTTTGCCCACTAATGGAAAACTTGCATGGGCTATTTAGAGATGGCAGGCAGCAGAACAGAGCAAAATCAGTCTCTGTGTCACATGAGCGGTGTGATCCTCTGGCTCAGCAGTTCTAGCCCTTTTTGGAGCAGTCTCTGCTCTAGCATGTGGTTTATAACCAAGCTCCACCTAACACAACTGCATGCATGCATTTTTTCCCTTCCCACACTTAGGCTGCCTCCTTCAGCTGATCAACATTATTTTCGAGCAATTACTCCCATCCTACACTTCCAGCCAAGTTTACTGCAAATTGCACAAGCACCAAAACCATGATAACGTGCAGTTCAAGCATGCAAGCTGGTTTGTGCAAGCACGACCGTTTGCTCTGCATCACATACTTGAATGTCCTTGCGTTATATTGGTGAGATACACCACATTGCTGGGAAGAGTGGTCTTGCTTTTCTGTAACAATAACCCAAACTGAATACTAGGAAAGGCAAAGAACACAGCAGTGTTACATCCAAGAATCAGTGCTAGAGATATGGAAATAAAAGCAGTACTTCAAACGGCTGGAAGTGAGTAGCATCCAAAATGAGTGATCTCATAAACTGGGTTTAACAAGCAGCAGTTTCAGGAGCATTACTTTACATGAATTAAATGCGTAAATGGCTTTCAAATTCAGCTGAAGTCAAGTCACCCTGGACAGCAAATGGTGTACTTTTACTCCTCGGCTGTTTCAACTATTCCAGAAGGGTAGCTACCCACACTGGAACAGGAGAGCACATAGCTGTTTCACAAGAATACAGGAGGCATATGCTGACCAAGAAAATAGTTGTGGAGAACAGAATTCCTACACACAAACGAGGGCTCACCCAATTGCAGCCCTTGCAATTAACTATTAGAGGTGCCACACAGTCAAAGTCATTGTTGTTAGCGCTGGGGAAATACTAAGAATTAACAAAAGTTTCCTTCTTTCTTCCTCTGGTTCCCATCTGAGGAGAGGGTAAGCAATACCACAAGCAGCTCAAGAGGACAAAGACAGTGTCAGGGCCAGTGTCCCCTGTCTCAGCACGACAGCCCTTACTGGCCACGGCCCTGTGAGCTACTGCTGAGCACATAATGATTTTTGCATTGAAACACTAAACCAGCCATGCTCTGGACTGAACAACCACAACTCTAACTCATTCCTTCATTAAATGCTTTGCCATTCCTTGAGAATGAGAGGTTCTGTGGAAAATCACGTTGTCCTGTATTCCATCAGTAAACAATATCTTATATATATTAAACTGGTTTATAGTAGTCATCTGTTCTTTTCAAGATGTGACAGGACTTTGAATTATTTGCTCTATCAGCAACTGCTGTAGTAAATTCCCCAGTTATGCTGTGCATGGCAGGCTTGCGGAAACACCCGTGACAATGAAGTGAGCAGAGAACTCATACATGATGGAATCCGCTCAGCAGACTGGTTTTGGGGGACAGTTGGGCCTCAACAAACAATCCTTTCTTCTCGGTCTATAGAGGAGCTGCACTGGGGCCTACTTTGGCCATTAGTCTAAGGAAAGCCTTTGTTGAACATATAGCCGCTTCTCACATTGAAAGAATAAATCACATTCTTATTCTGGGTATGTCTCCGCTGCATTCACTGATGTGAATGTTGTTTCGTGGCTGAAAAACTGGGTAAACAGCTTGCCCTATGCCGGCTCTGTGCTGCTGTGGCTACATTACTAGCTGAGCAACCTAATTTCAAGACAGCTTGGATGTGCCTGTAAGAGCGGCAGCCCCAGCATAGATCTGTCCTGCAGACAGCGTACCCCCTCTTTTCAGGAATATTCCCCTTTTCAGGCTGGATTACGCGGATTTTAACCAATTTGGGACCCATTTTGCTCGAGAAGGAAGAGGGAGATTCCTATCTTTTCGATGAGCTTAGTGAAGAAAAACCCAACCTAGGCATGTTTCAGGAATGGTTCTGAGTCTGTAGGGTTTTTTAGGGTTATGCATATATATTTCTATTTCTCAAGCACGCACACTAGAAGTACATGTCCTGGAGAGTGGACGTGCGTCATCCCCCCCCCAGTATTTAAAATCCACAGTAAACAGTGTTCCTAACTGCTTCAATGTACAGCAATTCAATATTCAATCATACACCACTCTCCACTCTTCAGTTTGCTTCATCATTTACTGTTAGCTTACATTTTTGCTCATCTTCATATCCTTGAAGAAAAATGGAAGATCCAGGTTTCGGCAGACCATAGGGACCTCTGCTGACAGCTTCTATACAGCCGGTCATCTTTGGATGAATAGAAGGAGTCTTGCATGATACCTGAGCTTCAATTATTCAAGATTAAGATTTCAGTCTGATAGAGTGAATTTGACGATCCATCATCAGTCTGGCGGAAAGGCTCCCAATTCCAGGCAGGACGCTACAGCCTCATCTCAGCTTCTGAGTGACCCCTAAACATAACAACAAATATAGCACAGGTTAGTCTGCAGCACCTACAGACAGAATTCTCCATTTTGCCATTTAAATAGGAGTTTGTTTCTCTCTGGTAAAAGATTCACATATGTGTCCCGTTGACGTCACATTTCAGTTAGCATTTTTTAAGGGCTGTGCTACAGGAGAGGATCAGCGTAAGGGGAGCTGGTGGTTAAACAGGGGTGCTCCCGGGAAGCACCCATCCCTGAAGTGCTCTCACCATTTTTCTTTAGAGCTACAACAGGCAAATTCCTGTGTTGTGTTTCAGTTGATGTGTGCATTTGTGCACTCCTCTGTACAGATGTAAAATTAAATATTTTTTTTTTAAAGAAACAAATAAATCCTCTGATGACCCGTACATCACACAATCCCTTCTGCTATACACGTTTTCAAACAGGGTAAAAGGTAGACACAAAAATACATTTAGTGAAGTAATTTTTATTCCCTCTTTCCACACAACACACTTTTGCTGCTGGGGAATCACTGCAGAAAAATTTCCAATAACCAGAATTATGACCACATCTACATTCAAATTTCAATTTAAAAGTTTTTTTTTGCCTTATTTTACTGTTTATTAAATTAGAGCTGCCTTGCAAAAAGGTAATGCATAATTATTTGCAAAGAAAACAGCTCACTGTAAATGCTAATGTTAAAATGTCTATATATCTTAAACCTTAGATACACTAACTCTTTAAATAATTGTTTCAATTATTTCTTCCTCTTGCTGCCATTAGTGGCACTTGTATAAGAAACTCCAACTAAAAATTTTTGCCATTCTTTTCTTTTAGTTTATGCTCCTTTAAGTTCCTGCATCTCAGAAGAGTTCAGCTAACCTGGTAGTATTTATCCTGCCTACTCCCTTTAGAGTTATCTCTGACTCAATGAGATGACCTCTTAATCTCATCTCTTCTACAAACCTGCTTTCTCTGACTTTAACAAACAACTAAGGTCTCTCCGCCCTCATACCACACTAGCATTGTTTTTTAACCTTGTCTGTTTGTACAGTAACTTTTTTTAAAAATAACTAAAACCAGAGACTGGTCTTCCGAGCACTACCATAACACTGTCATCTCTCACCAATATCAGATCACATGAACATTTGCATTTCACAGTTTGTCGTGATTCTTTTTGCTGTTCGTTCTTTTTTGTTGTTGTTGTTGAAAACTCCTCAGCCTTACTGCTATCCATTGGTTTGTGCTGTCTTTGAAAGCATATTTTATACATTCTTTACTTGACTGCAAACTTACGGTGTTTTCTATTCTTCTAAGTACTGTTCATTGTGTCTTCCCAGATTTTTAAGTCAACTTCTGAAAATTACCCCTACTTCTATCTGAAAATGTCATTATATATCATTGTGTTTTCTCCTTCTAGGGATGATTTACACATACCTAGTGTTTGGAACTATATGAGATGATGATGAATAGGATAAGAGTATATACAGCCCCAAATTGCGTGTACAGAAACTCCATATGTCTAATTTTTCTTACTGTATTTATAATAGAAGAATTTGGGCTAGATTATATACGGTATGATGAACACAGGCACTAGCAAAGCACTGGGAGACCTTGCCTTGGCAGATTCTTTCTCCTCTTCAACTGCTCTACTTGTTAAATTTACCATTAAATACCCTACTCAAATAGAATGAGGATGTGGCCTCTCATCGCTGCTCCTCTGCACCAGCCTCAACTCGGTCCCATTTTGGTGCCCTTCTCTCTACAGCAAACTAGAGAAAAAGCACGTTGTACATGAGGATAATGGAAACTGCTATGTGCAAAACTATTCTCTTGTAACCACAGACTATCCAAAACATCTGTCAAGACTTAAAATCTGCCAAGAATTAAAAGTCTTTGACTATACTTCAAGTCATCAGGCATTTCCAGCCAGCCACTGTTTCCCATGACATGTTCAGCATCTTCATGTCTCCTCCTGTGTGTTTTAACTTCTCTCAGAAATTTGGGTTGATCTTTTAAAGTCCTGGATTTTGTCAGTATTCGGAGTCTGCTTCTGGGTCTCTTTTATTTGTATTATCCTTATCTTCATTGAGAAAACCGAGTCAAAACATTTAACATCTGAAAAATACATTTCTCTCAACCAAAGGTAGGTTACCTTTGCAATGCCTCAAACTCTACTGATTTCTCCAGTGACCTCGTTTCTTTTGTATTCAGAAAATCTCTTATCTTAGCCCTTTGCACAAACTTATATTTTGTCCTTTTTCTTACACTCATCCCTTTCTTCTGCAATCTTTCAATCTTCCCCACCAGCTTTATCTTACAGATGATTGAAATATGCACTTCAGCAGTCTCAACTGCTGTTTAATTTATCCCAAATAAACATCCACGCTGGATGGCAGGTATAATTCTCTGGCTACAAAACTTCAGCTTTGAAAATCTCCTATTTTATTTTCCATCTGTACCTTTCCATGATCCTCATGCTTTTTAGAGCTTTTCCTTCTTCATGACCTTTTTGATTTAATTATAAACCTAACTTGGTTATAACATCTCATATCAAGATATTCTCGCATTCTTACGTCTCCACTCATGGTATATTTATTATGCACACCTATGAAAAGGATTGTTCCTCTTTTCAGTCCAACCTTTTAAATTGTGTAAAGAAGCAATATTATAGTGTTCAGTCTGTGATTTGGACTACACACCCAGACTGAATGAAAGCTAGATGGAGGGGCAATTCAGGTATGTTGTGTGTTTAAAGGTCTCTGTGTGAAAGAAAAAGAAATCTATAATGTTACCCTCAGGATTTCAGGCAATGATATTCCAAGTCTGAAAGAGAGGGAATAAAGAAACTGAAAAAGGATACACACCACTGACCAATCAATTGAAAAGTACGGTAAATGGAAAACAGAAACCTCCCTGGATTTGCCTTGTGGGCTGATAGCAGTGGCTTTGTATAAAAAGAGAGAGCACTTATGATCCACTTTCTACTTGAGACATATAAATTAGTTTTTCTGAAGGCGTAACCCACTGTAACAAATTCTAAAGTCATATGGAAAAATCCCACCACTCCTGGAGATGAAGACTGAATGATGTTGTGTCTTCCATGTCTCCTTGCTCAGGCAAAGCCTATCTCTGGGAAACTCAAAAGCTGCTGAAATGCAGCAGCCTTTATTGCGAAACTGAACCATACTGAGGAAGATTGCAACCTTTATTGAGACTCAGGAGAGTCTTTCGGTTAGGCCTAACAGTAGACAGGTTACAAAGGCCTCTGTACTTTGTGCTATTATCTGTGGGAAAGAAACCTGCCTACGAGCTTTGAATGAAGGAGAGAGGAGCTCCCTACCTCCTAACTTACAGGAGGGAGCCTGGTTTCCAGGCTCCTTCACAACGCGCAGTGCCTCACCACCGCTGGCTGTCAGCTCCACCTCATTCTGCTGACACAAAGTCCACCTAATTACTGCTGGACTTTAAATAGATCTTGAGAACCAAAATTAGCGAAAACCCAGTATGTGAGAGAGAGACTATCTGGGCCTGGATTCCTCAAGTATATACTGTGGCCAGAAAATTGCAGAAGTTCCAAAAGGATCAAATTGTGGCCATAACATGGCCGTAATGGGCCATAACAAGGGAGAGAGAGAACCTCTCAGAGGATCAGTGGTTTTAGATTCAGGTGATGATGCAGGGAGCATTCTCTGACATCTTTTCCAGTACATGCAACGCTGTTCGTTTCTCCTGTCCCGATTCTAATTTTCTCTCAGCTCCAGGATTATTATACTGGCATCTATCCTAGCATATTGGGCTTTATAATGACGTTAAATAATCATTAGCAAAAGAAAAAAGAATGACACACTAGAACCAAAAAAAAATAAATAACGAAGTCAAGCCTGTCAGTCAGGCTTCCTGTCTCCTTCAAAAACTTCCTTTGGAAACATGGTAGAGAGCAAAAGACGACTGTGCAGGCAGCCTGGACCACTCCACGCTCACTGGCACTGTCCTCCAACCAGACGAATAGGCGCACTTAATGTCATCACGACTTCTCTAAAATACTAATCATGATGATTCTTCGGTAGGATTCCTTGCACAAGAAAGATCATAGGAGGCTCTGCAAGCTCAGTCCTAAAAGACAGTAATTGAAATACTCTCCTCTACAACACTTTTCTCAAACAAGTTGAACTTATTTTGCAAACCCACAACTTGCCTTTTTAATTCAGGGACACTTCAGGCCATAAAAGTAAATAGGCAAATATTAAATGAGGTGACTCAAACATTTACGCAAGCAAAGCCACTCTTATTTTGTCAGAAAACAAATAAAGTTCAATGTTGGCAGAGTTTTATAAGCCATCACACTTCACTTTGTTTTTCCACTTCTTTTTCATGACCCAAACTTGAAAGGCAAGGTAACCTTGGTGACTGCTGAGGTCCCACACAACTGCTCAGGATTGTCCCATAGCTCTCAGGACTTCATTTGGTCAGAACATATAGAGGCTAACTCCGCAGCAGGTACTGGGGGGAACAGAAAGCTAAATATTAAAAGTGCATGTTGGGAATGTGATTGGGATACAAGAAAAGATCAAACAGAATATACAAATGATACTCTCCGTTTCTTAAATAAGTCCAATATATATAAAAATGTAAAAAAGGGAGCCTGAGGTAACTTTATTTATATTAGAGGCATTGGAAAGTCCTACCTCAATATCTGAGTCACGTCATGTTTTTGCTGCTCGGGTCAGTTGCTAGCAGGTTTCTCAAAAGCTGGAAAAAGACAATGGAAAGATAAATCCTAATGGACTGGATAAGCATCTTCCTTTGAAACAATGCAAGAATCGTACAGGGACTATACAAAACCTACTTAATTTTAATGACAGATTTATGTCAGAACAAATCAGGTTTTACTGAAATGCTTAGCTTAGCTATTTTAGCTTGTGACTCTTGCTCTTTGTGTGTACAACTTAAGTGATAGAACTTGATAGGGAAGACGTTGAATGGAGAATAGAAGCAGATAGCTCTTTTCCAAAATGAGTCATGTAAAGGTTGTACAAATGTTTGGTGGATGGCGCCCTAATTCATTACAGAATGGGATTCGTATACTTACACAGTGAAAAGCTAGGATTAGGCACACAACATAATTTCCATTATGTTAATGTTGCTTTAAAATATATTGCACGGAGTGCTGCAACAATCAAATTATCAATTATAATGTCTACTCAGAGTAGAAAAGTGTTGCAAACAGAGGGCTGATTACTGCTTCAGTACTTCCAATCTGCATACTCATTGTTTAGTACAGGGAAAACAAATTATCTTGTGTTGGCCCTAGTTCAAATTTAATTAAATGAGTGCAAAGCAATTATAATAAAGTACAATGGTATAGTAATGAAAGGAAAATAACTCATTAACCTATTAATCTTTATTTATGTTCCTCTCAAATAAGTATGTAATTTCTTTATCACTGCATCCCATAAGAAATAGCAGGCTCTCACTGCTCATGGTCTGCTTCAGCAGGGCTTATTTTGCTAAAGATCATTGTATGACTTCACTCTTACTATTTATATAGATTTTATTTAATGTGTCTGATTTTTCTCCTCTCCCTTACACAGTATATTTTAAAACCCTTTCCCACATATCTGTGATGTAGATTATAAACCTGTTCTCACCCCCCTTTTCTTTTAACACTTGTCAGTTCTGAAAGGTAAACCTCTCTAGGAGCATTGGTATGCTTCTGTCATTGCGTAAGGGAGGGAGCGCTCCCAGAACATCTGCTATAAAAGACGGTCTTACATTAAGACATGAGATGAAAGCATATTATTTTTAAGAGGACCTGACACAGATATTGCTGTACGATGTTTATGGGTGTGACAACATACCTCATATTTGTGCTTTTTTGGGTCTTCATTCCAAGTTTTATCCAGGTTGCTGGGTTGTTTTGCTACTCTGACAAATCTCAAGTTTAAGGAAAAACAATATTTTCAGATGATTAGTCAAATATTATAGTGTGATATATTTTAATCGGGCTTGCTGTATGCGCGCTATCGTTATTACCTTATCTCTCCAGAACTGGTTTTGTTTTCATTGACATCTTACATTCTAGTGTGTACATTTAATGTCACACACCAGTGCTTAGCTTATTGCAGCCCATCAGGGTTGACTCTGTCCTTTTACTAAGCTGAGCCACTCACAAACTCCCCCCAACCAAACAAAAAAACCAAGCCACCATCAAAACTAAGCTGTGAGGAAAGAGCAAGATAATGAGCAAAAACACATTTCAAAAATTTTTACTAAACAGCAGAGGTGGTACTGTACCATAACCAGTGACCAAATGTGGTCCTGGAGAGTAGGCAAAATTGGTAAGTGCCATATAAAACATAAGAAAATTAAATTAGAAGAATTACAGTTTTAAAATACAGTCTCCATGTCTGCACGCACAAGTGTAATTACTGGCACTTACAGAAGACCAGGGCTACCTGCGTAAAACATATAATCAACAGAAATATAATTCTGAATATGCATCAAGGATGAATGACGGCTCTTTTTGAAAACTGGGAAATAAAACCTTCACAAAAGAGTTGCAAAGTCACATGTCCCTAGGCTTTTTCCTTTCCATGCACGGACCCTGTGCAGGCAGGGTCCAATCTTACTGCCTTATAAGATTCGAGCAGAATAGCTTCCAAAAAGTTATTAACAGATTCTTTGAGAGGATTGTAGAGGTGCAAATTTACAGCTCAGATGGCTGAGAAACATACAAGTTCACCATATCTTTCCTCTTCACACATAGCAAAAAACTTCTGCCTGGTAGAGTATATTTCTGGTTTCACAATCTGCTGCTGAGAACTCTGTTAGCAAGAAATGGAACTCTTTAATCTTAATGACACTTAATGAGTCACTCTATTCTTTGCACATTTTTAACACTCAGTTCTTTATTTCACACTTATTGCTCAATTCTTGCTTTTATATTATTGCAGCACTAGTGCTGCATTAATACAACTATGCAGAGAGCTGTGTGTGGCTCTGTTGTGTTGTGTGGGGCAAAAGACATTGTTCATCGTGACATTGCTGCTGACCTGTTGGCACGAGTGATCAAGAAGTGCAAAGCCATTGCCAATAGGTGGCACATTCGCATTTTGCAGAGTATAGTGCCATAACTTTTTTTTTCTTTGTTTTTGTTTGTTTTGACAATGATTCATGTTTTAATTACAGTATTTCAACATGTGAAGTAACTAAATCATTAGAAGAGGAAGAAAGACAAAAAATAAATTTTGCTATGTACAATCATCAGAATCTCACACGGATTGTCAGCTTTTTTAGTCCAGAGTTAAATACTTGTCATCAAGCTAAATTAATGTTTATTCTCTGTGTAGAGCAACCACTAGAGGGGAGTTTGACACTCATGTAGCGAGTTCACAACTATGTGCTAAACTTGCAGGGAAACGTAGAAGATCAGAAATCCACAGCAATTAAAAAAGACCATCACGCCAAACCCACAAATTCTCACCATCTTTCCAGATGACTGAGCGAGACTATTTCTATCCAACTTAATAAAAGTCTGAATTCTGCCGCCGGTTGAGCTGACTTTGTCCGGCTTCCTGATACATAAAATGAAGAAATGAAACTGCAGTGAGCTGAGGAAGAGAATATGAAGCATGCTCAATAATGAAGACAAATATAAAATAGAACTGCCTGAGATGAGGCTAGACCTCACGGTCACTGGACTTTGCAAGCCCTAGGACAATTACACAGGCACTCTTTTTCTGTCTGTCTCCTGCCTGCAAATCACTGGCCTAATATGGTATGCGGTGAAAATATACAACTTGAAAGTACACAATGTCTGCTGTCTGCACCTAAAATGTATACCTAACTGCCCTTGATGTTTCCTCCCGTGTGTATCTTGGTTTTATTTAAAGTGAATTCCTACTGTACCGTGCACCATAGGGAGTGACGAGGTCAGATTTTGACAAAGCATCAGTCTCCCCGTGCGATGGGTATAATGCACATCATAGGTGAAGTTTTCCTTTAATGCAAACAGACAGTTTCACTCAAGTAAACTCACACTTGCAAAAGATTTGACTGTACCTGTATAAATCATAAAGTTACCTGCCAGAACGTCAGACATGTTGCAGAACACTTGGCTGCGGTGGCAACTGGGACACAACTCCAAGTGCCTGGGCACAGGGAGGTACAACCAATGTGTGATGACCTCTCCAGTTTTGATCCTTTGTACACCTAATTCTTTAGCCAGAAGGAATACTTCAAGCCTAATTGATTTATCCTATTGATCATATGCAATCTCATCATAACACAAGATCTTGTATCACAGCATCATACAGAAGCCCTCTAGTAAACGAAAAACAACAACACAGAGTCTGAAATGTCCTTAAAATTGTAGTTTTTGTATGACTGTGGATATTTTCAGGTGCAAACATATATCTGTCACAAGCAGAATATACATATGTATTTGTGTATATATATATAGATACACACAGACATATCATTTTTTCATAACTGGGTCTCAGATGTACTTCTACTGATCTTCAGAATAATGGAAGAGTGCAGATTCAAAATAATAAAAAAGATAATATATCTTCTAGAAGAAAGAAATGAATACATCGCACATTGCTTGTCACAAAGAATGTATTTAATCCATGCTCTTATTTATACCATCAAAATGTTTTTGACAGTAGTAAAGAGAGTAGAAAGTCAACAAACATGAGACAAAGCCGAGAAACAAAACTCTACTCAATTTAACTCAAACAGTATTTAAAGGGACATTGATCATGTAAGAATATATAAAGTATCTATTTAAAAGTTAAAGCTGTCACCTATTATGATGACACTCCTGTTGTGCGCCATAACGTACTACTCACCTAATTTACTCTAACACCTACCAGTGTAAATCAGTAGCTATTCCACTGACAACAACGGAATTTTTCTGGCATACAACTGATGCAAGTGGAGAATTTGACCCTATATCTGAAAAACCTTCCATTAAAGAAATAATTAGTGTACACAGGTGTTGTTTTTCCCCAGTAATTGATGTGCAAGTCTAACCACTTCTAAAGGCTGGCCATTTGCTTGACAGACAAGAATTTATTTTCCTCAGTAATGAGCACAGTTTCATATGGATGGGCTTTTTTTTTTCCTCCACAAAATAGAAAGGCAATCTATATTTCAGCATTCAATCTTTCTCATGCCAAAACCTCAGATGGCCCCTCTAAAGATCTGCAACTCCACTGAGTTTATGCAAGATACTGCAGCTAGCCTTACCGCAAGGCACCACCTTGGGCACTGGAACACACTAATTCCTGAAGATTTGTAAATGTGCTGAGAATACCAAACGCTTGGAGACTACCGCCCTCAGTGTTCAGACTAGAAAGCTTCCAGGAACCCAAAAATATTTCAAGGCAGGCACCAGAAACCAAAAGACAAAACAATGAAAAGGCACTTCTTCATGTTTACAACTGAAAAATGAAATATTTTGCACACCAGTTCTCCCTCCACAGGCGTGGTGCATTTTAGGACAGTGAGAGCAGGGACACTATGCCTGGTGATGGGACCAACCTTCTTGAAGTGATCACGCTTTGGCGTGTAGCTCTTGCAGCAGAGGATCAGTACTTTTGTCCATCATAAGAATTATCCTTTGTAGATTAATTCCCAGCATGAAAATTGAGAATGTCTACTCAAAAATGAGATTTCAAGATCACAGTGTATTAATTGATCATGAAATGACTATGAGTCTGCAATGTCACACTGTCCCACCCCCAAAGGCTTGAAGTGATCATAAAATATTTCATGAAAAATCCTTAGAGTGCCATGTTAATGCTTCCATAAACGTGCTGCAAACCCTGCATCTCGAATACTCTACAGGTTGGGTTCTGTTCAATATTCTACATACCGAAGAGGGTCATGCACATGATAATAGGATGAACGTGGACATCAAGACCTAATCTTACAAGGACTGCTGAAGAATCTTCCAGCCTCACAAAACAAGTAGCTCTAGCAAAAAAAACCCTTAAAGTCACTATTTACAAAGTGTGATTCATCTGTTTAATGGTGACAGAGAATTCAGTATGTAGTCCAGATGGTCGCACAGATAACAAATCTAGCCTGGCTTTTTGATGCTATGGACAGGCTGTCTGACTGGTTCACGCTAAGATAGACAGGCGGATAGATTGATAGATAGACAGACAGACAATGACCTTCTCTTCTTGAAAGAGTTTTGCTGGTAATACACATTTTAGAATTTAAAAAATCCAGCTATGCATAGACCTCACCAACATACAGAACTCGTACAGGAGAGACCTGAAAACACAAGCAGACTTTTAGTTTAAGTTTACAAGTTCAGATGTTTGTGTTGTCCCCTTAGGGAAGAAAAGGGCAAGGACTGAGTCCAAAAGCCTATTCAATAATAGATCTTAAGCTCTAAGCTAGAACAGGACAATTCTGGGCCAGCACAGTGATTCCCCAACAGCTGGTATATGTACTTCGTAGTACTACAAGCTTTTGGCAAAGAAAGTCAACTGACTCTGGATTCTATTCCCAGTGCTGCCTTTCCCCAACTTTTAACCCAAGGCAATTTACCTAACTTATGTCTGTTCCTGGTTAGCCATCTGGCAAACAGATAATATAATTGCGTCCTTTGTAGGGATGCCCATTGTGGGGCTTAATTATTGAATGTCTTTAAGATATGTCAAGGTTCTTGTNGAGCTTTAAGAAGAGGGGAAGCATAAAGCTGAACTGTTGCACAGGAGAAACGTTAGCCAAATTGAGGCAGCAGAAATATAGGCAAGTGATTAGTTGATATGATGCGAAAAGGAAGAGAGTAAAATCATTAAGTTAATTGCACTAGAAAACATAAAGAAGGAAAATGGGCTAAGTTGAAATGACAAAAAAGTAAACTTGGACAAATGGGAAGGGACAGACCTGGCAAAACAGAGTAAGTTATGTGTCACCAGAGAGGTGTCGAGATTGGACTGAGGCAGGAAGCTTAAACTGAGGGGAAGGACAACTTCTCTGTGCTTTACAATTCATATTTCATTCTGTTCCAGTTTGCTCATTTCTTTACAGTGTAGCTTACACAGATTGCTCTAATGGATGGCGCTGCCACAGGGCATACGCCCTCTCCTGTCTCCTCTGAAGAGGGTGGTACCCCAGGGAGTTGACAGCTTCTCCTGAATGTGTGGCATTTCTGGGACAGACATCTGCACAGACATCTCTGTAACAGCCTAAGGGAAGCAGCATTGACTCCCTTCACCAGCCTCATCATCTGCAAATTACATCATACGAACTGCTTTCCTAAGCCTAATTGCCCTAAGTGATCCATTGATTGCTATCTGACACTTAGTTTTTCTGGTTTCATTTCCCAGATGTTTCTGGTTTTGTCATCACTCTCAACTCCGTTTTATCAGAGACATGACAACATATGTTAAAAGGACGTGGCCACACCGCAAATAAAGAATTATATCAGATAAGTACAGTAGAGAGTCATAGTGTCTAAATAGGGTTATCACAAATTTAATACTTTGCAAGTGAAACACAATTAGCTTACTGTTTATTCAGCTCTCAGCAGAAAAGGTGCTTTCTATACTGGATTTCTTTACTGCAAAGGCCATACACTTTAGATAGCACGGCAGCAAACAAACCCTTTTCACTTAATTTTTTTGAAGTGCCCTATTTTATGTTTTTTTTAAGCATAATAGATATTTATGTAAAGAGGGTTTTTTTTCCTGCAAGTCCTTTTTTGATTTGCAAGTCTTTGGATAAAATTAGATTTAAGACCACCAACTTCATCTTCTGCTTGTTTCATATAGTTTTAAGTTATTACCTCTTCCTACTATAAATTTAGTGAGTACCCATTGGAGCTATCACTGGATTCAGTTCCCCAGCCCCGTTACATTTCATATTACAAAAGAAATGCACTAATGTGAACAAGGAAATGAGTTAGTCTGCACAGTAGGAACTCAAAGACAAAGATTTTTTTCATCCTTTTTCTACAATCAAACCAAAGCAGGCTCTCAGATTTATTTTTTAGGAATTACCTTGTTTCTGAATTTACAGAAGTAGTACATTATATAGGCAGGGTACTTTTTATGTCAAGAAAATCGAGAGACTGGAAGACAACCAAAGTCCACAAAACCTATCCTTACACTA